>JABFFG010000152.1:0-130065 GCA_013623685.1 Fusarium transvaalense
AACCCGCAACCCCGCGGGGTTGTCTGTCGTTCCTGTTGCTCGCCAATGCAGATGCAGGGGTCCGTGATTTACCATAGCTGCACGAATGACAGTCCCTTTCGCAGGGACTTGTCCATCCAGGATCCATCCTCCTTGGTCCCAGAGGCAGGAGACTGAGGGTGAGCCCAGAGCGCCTGCGCACTAAAGTCGCGGGGAGTCTCGCTTGCGCCAGGGAGGAAGGCGGATGAGGAAGAGCCAGGGTACATAGGCATCGGGGGACGGGCCTTCTGCGTGCGACCACGCTGAGAAGTACCAGACTCAGAATGCAACTTGTCGAATTCGCTCTTTGTAGGAGTCAATTCGAGAAAGCGGCTGTTCGCAGGCTTCCAGAGCTCATCCGGGGCGATGACGGGCTCGTCAACATCAGCATCAGGCTTCGACCAGAGCTGGTAGCCGTACGAGTCTTCAGTATCGATGTCCAGGGACTTTCCAGATCCCAGTCTGATAGCCTCGTCGAGAGCAGCGAGCCACTCTGCGGGAGTAGCGACAGGGCGGGGCTTCTCAGACTTCATGGAAGAAGTTCTGGTAAGGGCGGGTACAGACATGATAGATTCGTTATCAGAGAAGGATGCAACCGAAGTTGCTCTCGGCCTGACTGTGGAGAGAGCGATCCAGTTGACTTCACTAACATCCTTGCTTGATGTGTGCACGGACCAGAGGCTATCTGAGGTGAGCTTCGGCAGAGATTGCTGCGAGATGCGTTGCTTGGGCCGTGTGTCGAGCGCTGCGGGGCTTGCGGAGGTAGTGCGGAAGGTGTTGCGGCGATGATTCAGGCTGAATAGACCCTCCAAAACCAGCGAATCAATTTCGTGCTGCAACTTGATAGCGGCAGCATTGGCCTTGGAGTCCCAAAGAGGCGCCATGTTCCAGAGATGGGTAAATCCAAAATCGGGGAATGCCTCAAGAGACCTTCGGGGGGAGCGCTCCATTCCCTGGGCAGCAGGTGCCTGCTTGGTTGTTCGGTAGTTGGTGCGGCGGTGGCTGAGGCTGAAGAGACCAACAGGCTCTTCATCTTCGACGATAGCGGGAAGAGGCTCCCACAATCCAAAATTGACTGCTGCCATCGCCTTATCGCTGGGCGTGGAAGGTTCGGAGCCGCTCACCGAAGCTGCGGAGCCTGTGCCGCTCCAGAGACCATCCTCGGAAGGGGTTTCGGAAATAACGGGTTTGGCGGGGGCCCACAGAGAAGTGCTGTAGATAGATGCGGGCTCGGCCTCTCTAGGCTTTACTCGGCTGGCATCGTCTTGGACGATAAGATAGGTCGCCCAGGTGTCTGCATCAGGCTGGGGAAGACCGTAAGAAGTCTTTGTGTTGACGAGCGAGTGAGTCCACATGCCAGGCAGAGGTTGCTTGGTTCCCCAAAGTCCGAAGTTGCTAAATTCAGCCTTCTTTGCTGGTGCAGTCCAGAGAGAGTTGCTCTTGATAGAAGGCATGTCGGTCTTTGCAGGTAAGAGGCGTGCAGCCTCGCCAGTAGGCAGGTACGAGTTCCAAGTAGCGCTGTCGGGTTGAGGAAGTCCTTGGTTGGGACGAGTGACGGGAGTGCTGGGAGTCCAAAGAGCCATGGAAGATTTGAGGGTAGCTGTGGTTGATTGTCGGAGAGATGAAAACTGAGATTGAGAAGGAGAGGAAGAGGAAGAGGATGGCTCAGGATATTCTAAGTTAATAACCAGAGTTTGCTGTCGGCCTGTCGGGGTTTCGGATTTGTACACGACGAGCGGATTTAGCGGGAGCGGACTCGGAGAGACAGTGTCGTAATTTTGGCCCTCAAGCTTAGAAATTGGGATGGAACCCTCCAAGAAGCGGAACAGAAGCACAGGCGCTGGCGGATGCCCTGCGCTTGAGGCGCCACGGGACTTGGACTCCCTGTCAGTGCAGGGCTCTCCATCCGCATGAGGGGAATCAGTGGCTTTGATTGGTGCGCGAGGTGAAGCTTGGTCCACGTCCGTGAATAAGCAGCGAGCCATCTGCGGCACAGGCAAGCTTATTGATGCAATCTGCTGCGGCTGCCGACGGTCTGGGACCCTGATTCGAGTTTTTTCCTCCCGGAGATCAAAATCCGTAAGCGTCATTGTCGGTGTTGTAGTGGGGGTAACTGCACTAGCATCGGTTTTTGCACTGTAATCTCCAGTTTGTTCAATGTCGTGCTCGACTTGTGTGCGGAGACTTGTCCGTTGATTGGCTTTGTCATGGCTCATATCGCCGCTGCTGTGCGCCTCTTCACACCCACTTGTCACTGGCTCATGCTCCAAGCTCTTGAAATGTTTCAAAAACATAGGCTCTGCCTCTGCCTCTGACTCTGACTCTGAGCCAAAGTCCATGTCGTCGCTGTAAATAAAACTAATCAGCCTCATTCTTTTTCTTTCAAATTATCCGAGCCGCAACATTAGACTCGCACTTACTCATATTCAGACTCTGATCGAGACTCTATTTCGTCCTCGTGAGAAGCCAGCATTTTTCCTGGTGGGGCATCCTGGAGCCATTTATCCGTTGACTGGGCCACAGCCATAGGCATAGGCACAGGCTCAACGCGCTCAAACATGTCCTCGTCGTCGCTGTCGTACGTTTCGCTCGAATCGTAATAGTCTCCATCATCCTGCTCGTAGTCATCCATGTCAAATTCCGAGACGGTGCTCTGCATACCCATGCCATTTGCACCCCCATCCAGTGCACCAGCCTGGAAGATCATGTCAGACACGCTCATTGACGGCAATGGCCAAGGTGTCACTGTCGCACTATCTGACCGATCGCCCCATGGGAACTGGAAGATCCCAAGTGTACCGCGCCTATCAGGGAGTGGTTTGGGACTCTCCAGAATATCTGGCAACAATGTGACACGTCTGATCCGTCGAGGGGGGTTGCGGGTCGGCTTTGCCTGCTCCTGCTGCTGGACTTGGACTTCCACCACTTGGGATTTAACCTGAGATGCTGGCTGCCATAGTCCATTGTCTAATGTTTCTAGCTTGGAATCAAGTTTCTCCCACAGTCTTGAACTTTCAATCACGAGCGGCTTCAGATTCTTTCTCACAGGGCCACGTTTCGATGCTCCTGGGATCTCCTCTCGTACAGATTCTCTCATAGGTCTGGAAGCCGGGGTCCAGAGTGATAAGGTCGTGGTGTTGGTAGCAATCCCCTCCACAGTAGCTGTGGGGCACCAAAGGAGCGTGGCCGCCTTGGCAGGAGTGCTCTGAGTCTGGCCAATCAAAGCATCCTGGTCCTCATCGTATTCGCTCTCTTCATCAGTATCTGGAGGGGTAGGAGTGCCTAACGGGGCTGTAAACCTGGGGTAGGTAGAACTAGGCATGCGCTTTGCGTTGGCTTTCAGGTCGGTCTGAGGAAACAGGGCGAGAAGATCGTAGTCCGCATCTAATTGACCGCGCTGGGCGAGCCTTGACCCATGGATGATTGACTGGCGCGCACTTCCATATCGCGAATCTCGGCTAGGCGGTGATCCCACTGTAGAGAGCGAATCACGGACGAGCATGGTATGGCGAATCGCCTGCCATTGGTTTTCCTGCTGTGTTAGTTCCAGTTCCAGATTTGTCAAGAGCGCCAGTCTATCATTCTCTGTTATCTGATAAGATGCGTGTGGAGAAACAGAATCTTGTTTGTTGTTAGAATTGCTCAATTATATCCAATCGATTTCATCGTCACTTACCATTCTGAGCAACTCCCACCATGCTGTCGTCGGATTCCACAGGCGATGGCTCAACGTACATATTCTCGGGCCGCCGGATAACAAGTGGTGCTGGCGGCACACTCCGACGTGGTCTCGTCGAGTATCCCCTTGCTGAAAATGTTGGACGGACATCCCCCACCTGAGATGGTCGGAAATGTTGTTTTGCGGTGGCTTCAAGGTCCTCGGCGCGTCGCAACTCCGATTCAAGTCCGACATTAGCATCCGTGGATGGCTTGTGCTCAGTCAGGGGTGGCTGCTCTCTCAACGGCAATGTGGTATCCGCAACGCCGAGTCGGCTCCGTTGTTGACTTTTGGGCGTAACCGTCACTGTCAGGGCCCGTTGCAGGTGAATTTGCATTGCAGGCGACCGGACATCAGCCATGTCCATCGTCATATCCTCATCTCGAACCGTAGAAGGGGTGAGCGCACTCAGGTCCTCAATTGGTAGGATAGGCGATGACCGTCGTCCGTATTTGGTCGTTTGCTCTTCTTGCCAAGACGAAATTGCTGCTGATCCTGGCTCTCCAGGCAGATTAATGACCGTAGTCTGAAGGTTTTCCGGAGATTGTGTAGACGTCTTGGCTGAATCAGGGCTTATTGGCGTCCTCAAGAACGTTGCCGACGCGTTGCCATTGTCGGTTTTTGGCTTGACTTCGCTGAGCTTTGGCATTGGGGGCATCGGTTCAAAGTCAGCTGCCAGTATCGGAAGCTCGCCCATCGACCGTGATCGTCGTCTCGTACTGCGGTAGCTTGTTGTCTCGCTCTGTGTTGGTACGTTGGCCGCAAGGACATTAGCAAACTCATTCAGTCGAGATAAATCATAATTGATATCTGCTGGGGTGTCGAGTGGCTGCTTGAATCGATCGGCGCCACATGATAGCGATCTCTTGTGGTTTTGAAGATTGGGAGATCCTCCAGTTGGGAAAAGGGCACGGTCACTATTCGATTTCCTGGGAATGGGTCGGGGTCTGTGGACCACAGAAAGTGTTCGCGCAGCGTCCTCCCTCTTGCTCAGGATCTCATTCGCGTTACTCCTAGGTATGGCAGCCAATGGTGCGGATTTCGGAGGCTGGTGCTTCGCTGGATGATGCGGATGCAACGCTTGTGCTTTAACTGGCAGAGAAAAGTTGACGATGGTGTCATCCGTGATTTTGACAGGAGTTTGTGCTTGGGCCTTCATCGGAGTCGAAACCGAACGAGGAGAGCGTGGGAAAAGCGACAGGGCTGGCGATGGTAGAAGTCGAGGGGACTGGCGGGGTGAGCGTCGGCGAACTCCCTCCATTCCGGGTGACAGGAAAGCTGAGGTAGTGGCTGCAACTTCGGGTTCCGCTGATGGTTTTGCAGTTTCGCTCAAGTCTTCTGGTTGTGTAGCAACTTCGACGCTTCCGTTATCCAACATTGCCCTTTCATCTAAGCTAGATCCCGAACTCCATCTGTTCACCATCGTCTGCTCAGTGATCGCTCGCTGTACTTCGATCGGTTCTGCCGAGACGGGTGGTGCCTGAGTTTTCGGTAAGGGGAACAGTTGACCCAACACGGGAACACCACCCATTCCAACATTGGCTTGTCCAGCGGCAGGCATCGAAATTTTCGGTAATCGCTCGGATTCTGTAGCAACTGGTAAAGGCTTGGACATTCCTGTAAAGTCGCCCCTCGTTGTTGTTATTGTTGTCGCGAAGTCATCTCGATAACTAGAACCATGGATCTCGGTAGTGTACATCTGCCGAGCATCAAAGTCCCGTGAAGCATCGAAGTCGGGCACATCTGTCGACTGCACAGATTTGGATGTATTACGGAACAATCGGTGATGGAAAAAAGTGAGAAGGCCTAAAGAGTCAGCTTAGTCTACTAGTGTATGGGTACAGGCATACCGATCAAGATCAAGAGACCAACTGCAGGCACAGTTGTTCGTGCAACTATAGGCATTGGCCCAATGCTCAGCATCAGGGGAGCGCTGGCCTAGATACAGTCAGCCATATATGTTGGAATCCTCTTTTACGTGAACTTACTCCTGTCCAGATGATGAAACCCAAGACAATAAGTGCAACTGCACGGGACTGGTTGGAACTGATGGCTCCCTTTTGGTTGTCAGAGTAGACGCCACGGGAGATGACTCTGATGAGGAGGAAGGCCATGAAAGCAGTGTCTGTAACAGAGACTGTGATTCCAACCGGCAGAACCGCAGTCATTGTCACGCAGACAGTCTCGAGCTGTGGGCGTTGGAATCCAACAAAGATGCCTCCAAGGATAAGTCGCAACACTATCAGTCCCTGCATGACACCTACCTCGGTGAGAGAGGCAAGGCTGAGGGTGCTGAAGATCCATAGTAGACTCTGCTGCATGCATACTCGAGCAAACTGGTCGAATGTTGATGCAAAGACGATCATAACCTGGCAGCTCGAAGTCGAATTGGTATTAAGTAAGAAGGCACCAAACTGTAATTGGGCCCAAAGGGCTGAAGAAATAAGGAAAGCGATGAGGGCCAGCCTCGGTGCATCTCGGATGATCTTGGAAGCACGCTTGCTGAGAAGGAAGATGGCAGCGGTACCAGCGTGTGCGACCAAGCCGCTGTCGTTGTGTTATTATCGTGTTAGTTCTGTTTGACGGAGTGGATGACTTACAAGGTAAAGGCCGCAATCAAGGCCTGACGGTTAGAGTCCGTCATGAAGACAACATTAGTATTAGAAACGAGTGTGTAGAAAAGGAGCCGATACTAGGGAAAGGAGAGTAAGGGGGGACAGAGAAAAGGAAAAAGGGAAAAGGAAAAGAGTAGAAACGAATGCGTTCTTGGATCAACCAAGACACCAAATCTACAATACTTCAGCAGTATGTGAGATTAGAAGGGAATGAGGGCGGAAAGAGGAAAAGGAAAGAGAGAATGAAATGCGATGCAACGATGGGGAATGTCACCAAGGTCGTTGACAGACGGACATGGCCACTTGAAAGGCAGAGTAGAGTAGAGTTGCACTTGCAACGGATATCCAGTTTCAGACAACAGTCTTGGGTCAAACTGGCTTTGTTCGAGCCGACTCGCGTAGGCGTTTGTTTTGTGGCGCGAAACGCATCATGATTGGGTGGAATTAAGAATATCGTGATGTTTCGTCGAGATCCGACGTAGCATATCTGGTTATGAAACTCGACATGTCGGAGACGGCGGCTCTTACGGCTAGACTGAGACGAGATGACCAGGCTTGGTGGACGTTTGATACAAGACGGTCCACTGGGTTAGCTATAGCAGAACGGAAGCTGAAGGGCACACTGGTGCCGCATGACAAGAATAGCAGAGGCGAGATTTGCTATTGCTATAACAGTGAGGTGATATGGAAGGTCTATGGATCTGATTAAGCGGAAACGGTTCCCAACTTGGGATAGCAACCGGGTTGGTGAAACAAGACGATGGAGTTTTTTGACGGTGGAAATACGTTCATATTTCAAGAAAACGATTCGATTGAATGATAATGATGGTTTTGGATTCAATGAAGAAAAAAAGTAATAAAAGAAAAGAGAAATAGCGCTCGTCCTCTCTTGATCAAATGAATTAACATCCATGACATCCATACCCTTTGCTTCGGACAGTGACCGAGAGAAGAGATGGCGGGGCAAAGGGAGAGATGCTGTTGGCTGGTAGTGACGACAAGTAGGTTGACAAGCACCCTGGACCTATCCTATCCTATCCTGCCTTCCATGTTGGTCATATTACCGAGGATATGGAATACTAGCACTAGGTGATAGGTGGTCAACAGAATAATAGTGGTAATGGTAATGGGAAATGAAGAATTGAACAAGGCGGACATTACCTAAATTCTATATATTCTCGGGCACTTCAAATCAGGTGGAGCCTCAACTTGTACCCAACCCGAACGCGCCCGAATAATGACAAGGAACGGGAGGGGGAACTGGGTCCTTGTTTCCCAAAGTGAACTAGCCACGGGCACTTGCCATGCACAACAATTCCTACCCTACATACTACCCCGGATTTGAATAATAACCTTACCCAGCGTCTAAATTCTATTCTATCTGATGTGCGTGTTTTTGCGGGCTTGGACCAGAGAATTAATCTAAATGATACTGGAGCTCTAAATTTCTCATCTTCAATTCAAACGCTCAAAGCCTGAGTGTGGTGTTGCTCTGTTTGACTATTTGAATAGTGATTGATTGTCGTTACACGGACCGCAAGACTGCAAAACCGTTGATCTACAGCGCTTGATCGCCGTAACATCGCTAACAAACTAGCCCGCATCCCCAACGCATCAATTGTAGCCGCATGATCTAACATTCAATGAAATTGGACGGATGACCAAAAGCCACATATAATTTACGCCTCTAGAGACTTTATTGATTTGGTTGTTGTCGACATGATTGATACTGTTTAAATGTGTTCATCACCATAAATCCTAGACACGGGTACTTATTACATCAACGGCAAAACTCAAAGTCCAGAGAGTCGGACTGTCGACGATGAAGTCTCATGAGTTACCCTAACCGCCAATTTCAGACCGGCTCACCCGGTCTTTGGATATGACAACCGGGCCGGTGGGTTTGACTCGCACATCACTTTTGAATGTTCACGACCTGATCCACCCATTGAGGCTTGAGATGCAGCACCACAGAATGTCTCCATGATCACGGTCTCTACCCTCTCAATACTATCCATAACATCACTTGTTCTTGCCAAATCTCTGAAATAAAATTCAACGCCCCAATGCAACCCTTGTCTATCATCATCTGCAGGGTCGACCAGATGGGCTGCTTTGACTGATTCAGCGCAAATATCAGCGACTTTCTAGACCGCTGTCTACATGTCTATGTCTAGAGTCGCATTATGTCCATGGGTCGAGGCGCCGGTGCTGGGCAAGACGTGGCTGTCTATGTCTCGGCGCCTACCACCTATCCAAACGAAGCTTCACCGCACTGTCATTCTCAAAATAAAGATTGCTCCCGGAAGCGCCAAGGTAATAAGGAATTGGGGCATCAGTTAGTTCAGGATACAGTTCGGACAGGGGTTTTGCCACTTCATACGGCTACAGAAGAACCCGTGGCTAGGGTTCATGTGCCAAGCTACTTGGCAGAATTCTCAAACGACTTCACCACGGATAGTAAGCAGAAGATTATGCCAGAAAGGCTATGTCAAATTCCGAGCAATCATTAGTCAGGCCGGAAGGAGTGACAGTACAAGATGTCTATTGATGTAATGTAGGCCAAGACGATATATCTACTGAATACCCATGATATCCAAAGCAGGGCGAATATATACACAATGGTACAAAGTATGTGCAGAGCAGATGAGGCTTGTTTACCACTGCTCCCAGACCTTACCAGGTAGAACTTCGCGCATGATGGTCCAGTGTCCGGCAGCGCTAGACTGGTGCCACTTGGTCACCTTGCTCGTCTCGTTCTTGGTAAGAACA
This sequence comes from Fusarium transvaalense, assembly GCA_013623685.1. Taxonomy (NCBI): domain Eukaryota; kingdom Fungi; phylum Ascomycota; class Sordariomycetes; order Hypocreales; family Nectriaceae; genus Fusarium; species Fusarium transvaalense. The sequence goes on from JABFFG010000152.1 coordinate 9,124, forward strand.
TCCGTGCCTTCATCATCCAGGAAGACCTGCTCCTTGATCTCGTGCTTGGGCAACAGCAAGTTTCGGCGGACCTGGCTGTTGAGGAAGTCACTGACGCTAGGACGGCGGAACTTGATGTCTCCAGGAGTCTTGCGGCAGAAAATCACCATGTTGGTGAAGTCGCTTCCCCACTTCTCGACGTTCTTCTCGTCACGGGGAGTCTCACGGAAGGTTCTGCACGAGGGGAAGACCTGCTTGATGGTACGGTAGACGAGCGCGGGAGTAGGAAGGCCAAAATCACCAGCGTAGTTCTGAAGGGTCAAGTAAGTGGATGTACGCGATACTGATGTTTGAACAACTTACGATAGCAATGACTCCATCAGGCTTGAGCAAGTCGCCCAACCCCTGCAGGAACTCAAGGGTAAATAGATCAACGGGCTCAGCACCGCCAGTGAACACATCATGGACGATGTAGTCGAAGGTCTTTGATTGTTTGACGAGATCAGCAGTGTACGAGACCGCGTCATGGACAGCAGCGGGGTTGTTCTCGCGGAGATCAAAGTATTTCTGAGCAAACTCATGAACTGCAGGGTCAATCTCAACAATAGTGGTGTCAATACCGTGCCTGACAAAAGCAGAAGGGGTGGTTCCGATACCAAGGCCACTATATCATATTAGTGAGCTGCGGAAAAAGAAAACATTAAACAGTGACTTACATGTTGAGAGCGCTGGCTTCCTTGTCGGCGAGAGGGGTCTCACGCTCAATAAGACGGACGGCTTCGAGCATGACGAAAACACCATAGATAGGCTCAGACACTTTTCGGCCGTTAACACGAACCCATTGACCTCCAAGAAGACTGTGGTCGCATCGCATCAGACGGTAGCCCATTTCCAGGCTCTCTATAACCGAGACGTAGCCAGTCAACGACTCGCGGCGGTCCAGAAGAGTCCAGTTTTGAGCCAAAAGGGTGTTGTTGAGAGACTCGGTGGCCATAGGTGTCATGACATGCGTGTTCAGAACAGCAGTATGCAACAGCGCAGGAATAGCCAGGACAAGATACTTGGATGGTGCCATAACAGCATAGACGGCTCCCACGACAAGCTCTAGGCCAACACGAGTAAACACAAAGGTGCTTCCAATGACACCCTGAAGCTTCTCCATTGACAAGTTCTCGGCCAGCCTGAACAACGACCAAGAGACAATACCAGGCGCCGCATCGGCAATGAACTTGGGAAGAGCACTCAAATCCGCATCCTCAAGAACATCGGCGACGGAAGCCGCCGAAACGATAGCCAAGGGGAATAGAGTGAGACCCTCAATGAGAAGAGGACCCCACCAATTGCCAAGACGATCAGTGAAGCAACCCATGAGAAACTGAATAGCCGGGATGTTCAGCGCGATAAGCGGGAGAAGCTGCGTGGTCGACAGAGGAAGGAACATGCGCAGAATCAAGTTACCTGCCCAGCCGATGAAGCAAGCGACTTTGAGAGCAGTCGAGTGCGTGACCGCAGCGGGAATGGAGCCATAGATAGGGGACAAGTTAAGCTGCGACGCGCTCGAGGCGACGCCCAGCAAGCCCAGGAGCAAAAGCGTTTTGAAGTAGACAAGAGCCTGTCCGGTAGCACGCTTCGCAAAAGTATCGTCCTTGGCCTTTGCGGCAAGCTCCTTGAGTTCCTTCTCAAAGCGTTCAGGAGTGAAGCCCTCAGGCGCGCCAGTCGCCTTGGCCGATTGGCCTTCCTTTTTGGAAGCCATTGAGAGGTAAGAGATAGATTGAACGTGAAAGAATGTACGGGTTAGAAGAGTATAAGAAGGAAAAAACAAGAAGGGTCTGGTCTTGCGGTTCAAATGGCCTGCACCTGAAGCTCGTAGACGTTTAGTTGCAGATGGGACAAACTTAAGGTTGACGTGGCGGCGATTAGTCCTTTTCTTTATTTGTAGGTGGTGGCTAGTGCTGTGGCTGGTCGGTAGAAATGTGGGACAAATTTCAAGTGACAGCTATTTACTCTGTATGCATAAGAGCATTGATAGAACGTATCTGGGAAGGACTTTGACACCTATGTGATCTTATAAATAAGTGTTTCTTCAAAGGTTTAGTGCATTGGGAGATACACTAAAGCAGTATTGATACGTTTTACAGCTTAAACAGTAGTCAGTGCTAAGGAAAGCCTTTTTTGATATCTAAGGTGTTATAATTACTTCTCAGACGCAATGCAGACATTACCAAGCCGTCTGCAAGGGAAATTTGTAAAATGATACCCTTTTATTGATCAGGAAGACACCTTCATGAGGCTATCATTGTTTCAAAAACAGACATAGCTGGAAATTTTCCAGAGTAAAAAGCAAACGAGACAGACACCTGGAGAACTCATCCACTAGTAATGCCATTTCTCGTATTATACGTAACTCATAACAATCCATTCTAAGTAGTTCATGCTCATCTCACTTCATGCAACACACTACTCCCCACGCTTGAATCATATGCGCTTACATGCCATCCCGTCATGTCTCGAGCCCTTCCAGAGGGGCCTCAAGAAAGAGAGGCCTAGGTATCATTCGTCCCAAACCGTAATGATCAGAAAGCAAATCACCAATGATAAGACCCTAAAAGGACGACAAAAATGCCAATGCCAATGCCAATCCAACTCCGCAGTAGTACCAAAACACAATGTAGCAACGACAGAAACGCCCGAAAGATGTGAGCCGTGGCCGCGCAAATACACCTGAATCGTTCCTAGCCTTTAATCATCCGAATATCGAGCCCTCTTCTTTTGTTAATGTCGTGTATGTCAACCTACCCTCAAGCCCTACATCCGTGTTGGGTAATCTTCCATGTCGTCGTCGCTACTATCCATCTCTTCCTCGTCCTCTTCGTCATCAGTGCGTGGACTACGCATAGCACTCATTTCTGCTGCACTAGGTCTGCTACCTAGGCTGTCCAAAATACCGCCGCTGAAAATAGGTGGCGCAGAAACCGACAGATCAACATGGCTTCCGTTTCGGCTCATCGAAGGCTTTTCCGGCAGCTGCTTGAGCAAACCCGTCGAAATATCCAACATCGTCATGGCGAACTCGGTCAAACCAGTACCTTCACCAGGTTTTGAGCTCACTGAGAGAGTCCATCGATACTCTCCCAGTCGCCGTCGATACCAATCAGCTTCCTCACGCCCAGGTGATGTTGCCCAGAGGAGAGAGCCAAACGTTCCAATCAACGCAAAATTAGTCTTGGAAGCAAAATACCAAAACGAGCGTAGGTGGTTCGGTCCAAGGCGGTTAACAAAGTCCATGGCGGAAATTAGACGCGCCTTGGCGGCGCTGCGGCATATATGTTGTACATAAGAGTCGACAGAGCTGGATGGTGAAGCTAGTGATCGAATAATCCGCCGATGGAGAGTGATTTCGGCCGCAAAGTATGCCAAGTGAAGATATCCGATACTTGACAACCTGTTGGAAGAGGGGTTAAGAGAAGAGTACGAAGAGTCCAGGCGAATGAGTTGCGGCAACCCTCCGTACCACTCCTTAAGCTTGAGTTGGATTGGCTTCGCGAGTGATAATACTAGTTGCGTTCCCTGCTTGCCCGCGTTTGCGACCGTGTTCATAGCTTGAAGGGTATAAAATGTGTCGAGAATTTCTGAAAGGATTTCTGAAAGCTGAACCACACGAGTGAACAACACTCGTCCCTTCTCGATATCAAGTTTCTCTTCCGGATCGTTCTCGTCCCATTCGACATCTGGAAAATCGTTTGCGGTCAGAGGCTGAACACCCCAGTTAGTAGCAAAGATATGTGATGGTCTCCCATGAACAAGAGCGCCCCATTTGTCCTGCATGTAAAGAGCCCATGCCAGTCGTTTTCTCAAGCCCTTTTCCCACGGCGGTATCTTCCAATGTGTACAATCAAGGTGTAGTCCTAACTCGTGACCAAGTGCTACTAGCTGGGCAGTAGGAGCCCATTGGTCACCCTCGGGTCGTTGAGAGAGCAGCAGACCAGCTTGGATTGTTGAAAGCTTCGGGCGGAAGGTAGCCTCATCTAAAGTGGCCCGAACGAGGCTTTCGAGTTCCTTAACATTGGGCCGTGGCTTTCCTGCCAACTCATCACTCTGATCCCACCAATTGATGGCAAGAATATACACGGCTGCTAGTAGTGGTGGCGAAAACTCTCGGTAAGATCGTTCATACTTTTCCATAAAAACATGTTTCTGGATGATTGGAAACCCTGGATGAACGACTCTGAAGTAGAGATCGATAAGACGTCTTCCATGGGGCGCCACGATGGACTCGACATGATCGGCATCTTGCGTCACATGCTCGTGCCCCGGAGTGCTAGAGTCAGGTAACATCAAGAAAGTGTCGTGTTCGCTGACTTTGCGGAGAGTACCTCTGGATAAGAGACTCTCGTCATGGGGATCAAAGGAAGAAAGATTGATAAGTGATGGCTCAAAGTCGGTGGTAGGGCCAATATATTGGCTGTAGCGGTCATCCTGGAGGCCCAGCGTACGTTTAAGCATGGTTGGGCCGCCGACATTGGCCATCTCTTCAAGAAACGAACTGCTAGCGGCGGTGCTTGAGAGGCTGGAATTATGGTTTCGTCGCCTGGATGTAAGACCCGGTGAACTGTACGAGGCCAATCATATGTCAGACAAAAGCATGCAAGGTAAAAAAACACGAGTAATGTGGTGATTGTCAAAGAGAAAAACGGAGTGTAGAAGGGAATGATAGACGCAAGGAGAAGGCGCGGGGACCGGTGGAGCAGTCAAGCCAGGATGAGTGTGGAGGGCTCTCCGGCATGAGGATGGAAATAGGGATGGATATGGGGAATTTGGATTGTTCTGACCTTCTTTTTCCGATGATGTCTTCGCTAGCATCGCCATTAAGCTTCCTCTTTCGGGACTGAGGACTGGAAGAAAGGGAACATTCGGAGCCAGCAGCTTGGCACTGAATGCAACCGTCGTCATCATCGTTAAGGATACAGTTGACGCGCGAGTATCGGCATGACAGGCAGGGTGGGATGGAGGAGGCGTTGAATGATGAGCCCTCAACGGGTGCAGAGCTGGCAACTCCGTGGCCCATCTCAAGCCTATGAAAACTGTCCTGGCGATAAGGGGATGGTTCAGGCCGAGGAGGTTTAGGAGCAATGGCGATAGGCGCCGTTCTCTGTACCGGGGCTGAAGACTGGGGAGACATGGTGGAAGCAGATTAGATCCAGGGCGCAGATAGAAAGATAGATAGATGCTTGCTATCAGATGGTGTGTTGCTGTCAGGGCACACACAACTCCAGGGGATAGGTGAGCTGTGTTGTACTGAGCAGTGCTGTGCTACACAAGAATACAAGCGCCCGCTGCCCTGCAAGTAACGGGCGCAGAACGACTGAGCCTCAGTGGCTCTTTTGGAATTGTCAGCCTCTTGGGGTACAGTTCAACGTTGTACAGCAGAGTTCCGATGGTGGTGACGATAAGAAGATACTGTAGATAGAGTAGGTTTTTTTTGACAGGCGATAGGCCCCACGGGGACGACAGTGACAGTGACGCAATATGTTAGAGCTACGACCACTGAGAGGCAAGATAATAGGTAACGATAGCTAATAAAACCACGTTATCCAAATCGAGTTCGAGGGTGTTGATAGAGATAGACACGCGACACGAGTCAATGGTTGGTGTGAGATAAGGAAGAATCTGGGGAAAGCGGGAAGAAGCGATGTGAGGTGATGCAAGGCAAGGCAAAGCGAAGACGAGACAAGGCCAGAAGCAAGGCGGAACAAGGTCCAGAAGGTAGAGAAGGAGGGAAGAAAAAGATAAGAAATGGCCCGAGCAGAGTGTGTAAGTGAGTAGAAGTGAGGGCAAAAGGCCAAGAGTGGGATCCGTATGTAGGATCCAATCCAAGATGCTGGGATTGGATCCAATTGCCAATGTCAGGGACTAGGCTGGCGGGCGCAGATGGGCGCCGATGGAGTCAGAGTTGTTCGGTCGAGTACCGGTCGTTATCTGATAAGGCTTTTTTTTGCAAGCGGGGAGGCTGTTATTTGGATGGTATTGGGTATTAGTATTGACTAAGAGACTCGTGTACCGAACTCGGTCCTTATTTGAGTCAGTTTCTTTTTGTGATATTTCTCCCCTCTCTCGCATCTATTGCTCCGCAGTCGATCCGTTATTATTCTGTACTGTAACACGCTGTTTGCGTTACAGACAAGATGCGAGGCGAGACGATGCGATGATCCGGAAACTGTACGGCGATGATGCGAATGCAGTGCGGCGCAATAGTTAGGCGATAATGGGGCAAGAGCTTGGACATATGATACTGGAAGCACAAAACGACAAATCGCTTGTCTTGGTACGCCCGTTATGTGCTGTCAGCTGTACTCTGTCTGTATGGCTGGTTGGTTGGTAGGTAGATTGACTGTCTCAATTCTGTCTGTAGGTAGGCGGGGATCAAAGCCTGGGGAACTGGGGATCAGAATTGGGTTGGATTGGAATGGATGTAATGCAGGCAGGCAGGGTCAGGGCAGGGTCTTGTCCCTTCCTTCCTTTCTTGATACGCTGCAGTTTTTGTTCTTGCCTGGTCTGATTTGATGACCGCTTTCTGTTTTTGGAGAAAGAAATATTCTGAACAAGCTGCACCTGCTTTTTTGATATTGATAGCAATAGCGATAGCAATGCTGCGCTGCACTGCAGTAGCGCAGGAGCTTTCGAGCCCAGGGCCAGGGGATGGTAACAGCAAGATAAGCTAATAGACCTATCAGATTCGACGTCATTAAGAAAAAAGTAGTCATCCAACGATGGCGCCAATGCTGTCACTTACTTATTTATATCAGAATAGTTGTCCGTATGTAGCCGTGAATTATTTGTTGGTTTGTTCCAGTACAACACCCGCGGAGTGATTGAAGCGAATTGCCAGGGAAGAAGGGGTCAAAAACCAAGAGAGGAGCAGAGAAGAAGATGACAACGACGACGATGATGATACCGCTGCAGTAATAGTACTAGGGAAGTGCAAAAAAGAACAGCATGTGAGAGGAGGGAGAGAAGACAAAGGATACATCCGACTTGATGGTATTCCCCGCATGCAAAAAAGTACCTGACCTACCTAAACTACTAGACTAGTACCGAGAGCTTAGAGTTACCCTTCCAAAGGGTCCCTCTCTTTCCGGGTTCTCCAGACCAGATCCAATGCCCCCAAGCTTTCTTTTCGGGATAAGCCTTGCCAATGGCGCTCTTTCTAAAGCTGGTTCCTCAAAGCAAGTTAAGAGGTCCGGAGCAATGTTCCCAATAAGGCATCTCGAACTGAACAAGCACTGATATTCACCAGTGGGTAGGTAGGTGATGTACAGGGTCTGGGGTTGGCGAGTTGACAGTGAAATGCCAAAACCTTCAGACCCTTCTCATTAGGCTCTAGGATATCATGGGAAGATATCCACTTCGAGTAAACCACGGATACGGATATCGTTTGTATCTTGTCGCTTCCAATTTCAAATGCCTCTCTGGAACCGGCAAGACATACAGACCTTGGCGGGGAGCACTAGAAGCCTGAATCATGACCAATCTGGTAGCGATACATGACCCCAGTCATGTATACGTACAAAAGAGTAGCACGATATGAGACGAGTTTCTCGGCAGCGGCGCTGTAACCATCACAAAATGGCGAGACGCTCAGACAAGAAACCAGCTCATTTTCTTTAAGCCGAGGGAAGAAACGGGTCATTTCACATCATGAATAACCCCCGGGGAGTCTAAGCCCAAGTCCAGGTCAAGGTCCAGGTCCAGGTCTGGTTGGTGTTGTTGCTGCGGCTTGCGTACTTGCGAGCGAGTGAGGATAAAGGTTGTGGGAGTTGAATGGCCGATTAAGCTTATCTCTAGAAAAGTAGATGAGATAGAAATACATAATGGTAAAAGATAAGTTAAATCGCCAACCGACATAAGAAAAAAAGAGGAACCACCCCAGCTTGAGAGACATTTTTCTGCACAACCACAAATGCCAGCTCCAACACCATCCTGAGAGCATTTGAGAGGCGTAAAGGTACACTATACTTGGCATAACAGCGCACAAAGCACACAACAGAAAGTACTCGCTACTAGCTGACCAAGGGCGTCCCTCTGAGCCCATTACCAAATGGAAAACCATCTCTGAGCTTGTCTTGCCTCATTCTGCATGGTCCGGCAGTTGTTGTAACGTAATGGCTCGTCCGGGGTTTATTTACCGCTGCAGTCAAACACAAATTCCTGAGTACAGTACAATACAGTAGCGGCTAAAATAACCTTTCCTATCTATCTCATTGGTAAATTTCCCGACCGTTTCCTGATCCCTCCTGTTGGGTTCTCAACCATCAACATCCAAAACACCGCAAATCTCCCCTATCTCTATCAAAGACTCTACCTACGTATAGGTAAGGTAAGCAGGCTATTGCAGACTCACTGTCATACCCGGCGTCGTCGGCTCTTGGAATCACTGACGAGATCCCGATTTGACCCGACGCTTCTTGGTGCACGATGTGTGAACTCGGTCAAGTACTTATTTGCCAAAATTATCCTGTCATCAGCCAGTTTATCTCCGGTTCCATGCCAAGTGATGATCGTCTTGTCCTTCCCAACGTTGATACTTGATAGCAAAAAAATGGATGCATGAATGTCTGGGATAAGAATTCGTTAGTAATAAGTTCCCAATTGCTTTCTCAGAATATATGACTTGGTAATAATGCTTGATATCAAGTCTTTCAGCAACGCTGAGAATTGCCCCGCATGTAACCTCTTCAAATAAGATCTGTCAGCCCATCGTTATTAACAACTTTGAGATCATTTTGGTACAATACCTCTCCTATGATTGGTTCATGGAAGAAGCCCTCTCGATCCGAAAATGTCCCTTGTTCCCCGATCTTTACTCAGCAAGGAAAGGAACTCGACCCTTGCCTGCTTGCTTGCTTGTCTCGTGGGGCCGGCTCTGTCCCGGGATCTATCTACTGCACGGACCACTTGTCAACTGGTTAGGGTGAAGAACATCTGAAGAGCGTCATCGTTGTGTCCGGAGCTTTGTTTTTTTTGTTTTTTTTGGTGTTGATCTACCTAATCCGTCTGTATCCGTTCGTTCTGTCTTGGTACTGCGGGTATGACTCTGCCGATATGCAATTGCGACGTAATTCTATCCAGTAGCCCTCAAGGCCTCCAAGTCTTTGTATATAGGTTCTTGGACAACAGCCATCTATCGATGTCATATTGGAGACTAAACATCCACCACGTGAGGGTGGGGACGATTGGCGACAACGTTTAGCGACGTTGTGTGTGCAGTGTAGCAGTAAAACTCTCTTCGGAGCCTAGTCTCGTGTTTGTTGCCAAACCATAATCCTCTCTTCATAATGCTCAGTTGGCTCATCTGAACCACGTGCCGGGAGCACCATCTCGAGCTTTTCTCGGACCTGGTAGCCCAACTTCTGATAGAAAGATACTGCATTCATGGTCGCTTCGAGAATGACTGGCATGTTTTCTACAGCCGCCTCAGCCTGCACTCGGCGAAGTAATATCGACCCAGCCCCTCGACCGCTGAACTCAGGATTCGTGCAGAGATATGTCACGTCTAAGAGATGTTAGTGCTGTGACAACGTAACAAGACTCCGTCGGAGCTTATAGTCCACATATAGCGGTCAACGTTGAGCCTCGCTTGGTCGGGTTTCATTCAGCTCCGAGAAACTCACGGTAATACGGCTTTTCGCCCAGGACTTTATCTCTTTTGCTCTTGGTAAGATCAGCATAAGGCCCGAGATACTGACGTCGACAGTAATCTGGAAACTCTTCATCATCTGAACCCTCCTCTGGTCCCAACCGCGGTTGCCGCTGAATATTCCACTTGGCGAAACCTGCTATCTTCCCAGTCTCTGGGTCACGCGCAACAAGAACACCCTTGTCGGGGCTTTGAACGTGATCCATGATATCCTTTCGAAGCCATCCGTGCATGAACTCCTTACTCTTAGGAGTAGGGAATTGCGCATGCATCAATAGGTTGATGTCCATGGCAGCAAAGAAGGTGTCGGCGACACCAGGGGCCTCCTTCTCTGAAGGGACGACAATCTCGAATGTCATCCTCAAAGACGTGTTGTGCAAGTGTATTGGGATGAAAGGCATATAAATTAACAGAAAGGTTGCAAAGTCGAGTTTGACCAACCAGAATCTTCACGATATGTATATTTGTGGCCTAGACCTGACCCACGTGACAGCTGATATAAAAGAGTATGTTTCCATCGTCAGTGGAAAACCAGTATGGCTTTTCCTGTTGATGATCTTCAGGTGCCGAACTATCTTTGCGAATATCAATGTTCCGTTGTTCTGGGTCAGATTGAAAGTGGCACAAAACATTGAGTTGTTAACTTGCTGAATCTAGAAATAGCCTGTGGTGGGTACATCTACTTCTCTCATACGAGTACTGTTTCTCACTCAACAGATACAGAAATTAATCATCTTGGGGTTCTCGTATGTATATAAACAAGAATTGCTTCATTTGATGCATGTTTCGTGGTCTTGTTCAAGTTGATGTTATGTCATGCATGTATCAGCTCGGTCGAAGTCAGTCACCCTTGTTAAGTTGTCAGGTATGGATCAATGTATCAGTGATACGTTACTTAGACAGGATACTATTTGAAAGCACCATATCTTAGAATTGCAACCGTTGATGGCAATATTTAATGATCACTTCCTTAGCAATATGCAGGAGTCCCTTTCCAAGAGCGCTGCTCGACTTTCACTGTTTAAAGACATCGCAGACTTCAACAACTGCCAGCCTTTCTCCAAGGCTATCTCATATAATAGACTCAAAAAGTTTACAGTAGACCACAGGCGAACAGAAGTCAATGGTAAGTTTTATTTAGCACTGAGTATACTAAAGCGACGTGGTATGCGGATGGGCAACACTATCAGTTGAGCCAGTGCAGTCCACCTAGCTGCTTACAATATATCGTCTTGTATTGGTTCTGTGTCTTTTTTCATATCATTTTCGATGCTAGCCTTCTTTGACTCTTTCCCCGGAGCTCATAATGTCATTGCTTTGAAGTAGATCTTGTTGTAAGGCACTACTAGAGCCTTTTACCATGGCTACTTTCGGAGACCGATTCCTTCGCATGGAAAGATAAAGGACCAGATGTGATAATGTAAGTGCTCGACTTTAATAACATCTCTGTGATGTTGTTATTGGCAGTTGCACTAGAACAGCCCTGATAAACAATATACAACTTCGATCTAGACACAAGATTGTACCAGCTACGTTAACAACCAAGCATGCTGAAACTCTAAGTACCGATGAATGAACACAATGCCCTCTTTCCGTATGTACCAAAAACACTTTTCTCAACTCCTGGCACATATATAACAACCCCTCCGATGAATTCTAGAACGAGACCAGCCCATCAAGATTCTGCCGCTTCTACTTAACCACCATCAGCGCACCCTTCCTTGCGTCGTAGCCTTTGAATAACACTTGCAAAAAGGAATGATTAACATTATCTTCAACTTGTCATAATCGTCGAGATCCTGGCGCCACTTGTCTGTCCAATAAGGAGCTTTAACCAGGTTGCAGTTAGGACCAAGGCATTATTCAACCTGATATGTAATAGCACTTTAGACTGAACTCAAACTGAGGCGACCTTGGGTTTATCATAATGACTTTTTACATCACACAATCACATTCACGGAAGCATCAGAGATATACAAGACAAAAGGACCACTATTGGGCAACTATAGACGTAGTCTGGCGAAAAATACAATCGTGACTCCCCGAGTCTGCCAGGGATTAAAATTACATAAACAAATTGTGCGGTTTGCTAGTGATCCTTTGTGATGAGCTGCGGCTGTGAGCATAAGAACCCGCCCACGACAGATATGACAAAATGAAAAACGCCCCTATGAACTGGATATTTAGGCGGGAGGGTTGAAAGAAGGAAGCTCCCTGTTACAAACGTTGAGGGCCTGGCCGGCTTTGGCGTTGGTAAGGGCGGCAGCCTTGGCAGGCTTGTTGGTGGCCTTGCCGTAGGTGGGAAGGGCGTCCTCGGCAGCAGGAGGAGTGTAGGCAACGTCGTCAAGACTGACCTTCAAGCTGGGAACGCTCTTGAGGTCGATCTTGTTACCGTTAAGCTTGACGATCTCGACCTGAATACCCTTGTTGACAGCATCAGCAACCTTGTCGGGAGAGCAAGAAGCAAGAAGCTGAGGGGTGTCGGCAGCCTGATCAGCAGAGAAGGAACCGTGGATGATACCCTCAGCAGGTTGTCGCATGACGACGAGACCACCAACAAGCTTTCCGGAGATGTAAACGTTGACCTGGGAAGGGCGCTCAACCTCGGTAACGTCGAGCTGAACGTTGACGAAGTAACGGGTAGTCTCGCCATCAGCACGCTCCTCGAGGTCACGACGACGAGAGGAACCGCTTCCGTAGAGACGGTTGATGGTGGATCGAGCAGAGCTGGCGAGCTGACTCTGGGACATGCGCCAGTACTCGAGTCCAGCGTAGGTGTAACCGAAGTTCTGGATGCTCTTAACAGTCTCGGAGGTGTGGAAGTTACCCCTGGATCGGTAGAAAGGCTGGAGAGGAGAGTTCTGGGTGATGCGGGTGCCCTGGGGAGTAGAGTATCGAGAGCCACCGGAGTAAGAGCCGCTGAAAGAAGACTGGCTAGGATGCATAGCCTGCCAGTAGGCCCAGAGACGGTCGACCTGGGTGTGGTGCAGCCAGAAGATGGGGTCGAAACCAGAGAACTCAGTAGCGAGGAATTGACCAGCACAAGCAGCATCCCAGTGAATGGCGTTGTGGATCTGCTCGAGGGAAGCACCGTTGGCACCAGTAGAAGCAAACTGGTTGAAGGTGGTGGGTCTGGTCATGACATCGTAAACCCATTGCTTGTAGGGTCGCTGGCGAAGGAGTCTGTTGGCGGTGCTGGGGAAGCTGTCGGGAGCAGGGCAGTGGTAGATTCGGCTGCGGTCCTCGTCATCCCAGTCTCCGTACTTGCCGTCGAGGACGACCTTGGGGAAGTCGTAGGTGTAGAGAGGGTTCTTCATGTTGATGGTCTTGAGACCACTGCCGTTGGGGACCTTGACCTTGACGTTGGTCTGAGTAAGGATATTAGGGATGCCGTCAAGGGCCCAATCCCAATAGGGAGCTCGCAGGTTGTTGGCTGCATCAACGTACTGCTTGCGGTACTTAGAAGGATAGAGGTTGGCCAGTCGCTTGGCGTGCTCGACGAGAATCTGCTCGTAAAGTAGGGTGTAGGGTCGGTGCCAGGTCAGGAAAATGCTCTCTCCGTGAGGGCAGTATCCAGGCCAGCCGTTACCGGCTCGAGCACCACCGCCGTTCCACTGGATGAAAGGCTTGCCGTGAATGCCACCAACCTGGAAATAAGACTTCCAATCGGTCTCCTTGGCATCGTACATGGAGCGGACGGCCCGCATGTAAAGGTCCCTGGCTAGATGTTAGCATTGGCAGTGCTGGCTACAACACAGCTGACTTACAGAGTGGGACCACCAGAGCTGACAAGGTCATTAATGTTTCGGCGAGCAGGAACGGCACTTCCTCCAGTGACTGGGACACCGGTGACGAAGATGTTTTGCTGCTGAGCCTCGACGGGGTTGACTCCGGCAACAACCGCAAGAGCGGCAACTAGGAGATTGCCCAACATGATGAAATTGTCCTGTAAAATAAGAAATGAATGTGTTCGAACAGAAGTCGTGCGTCAATGTACGACTTTGCTTGGACAAAACCGAGAAAGGAAGTGGGAAATGCTCCGAGATATAGTAGCTGGAGCCATGGCCATAGACAAGGCAATGCAATAGTACAAGACCTAGGCAGGGTGTGTGAAAGGAGCTATGGTCATGGCAATGATCCCTTCTCCGCATCCGAATCTCCGGCGTCTTTTCGAGCTGTCAATCATCGTCAAAGGGGTTCGTAACGCCCCTCATAGCGTCCCTAGATGACAAGGGGGAGGGGGTGGGCAGGTAGGGCAAAGATCGATATTCCATGGGTTGTATCCACCAACGAGGTATCTGTAAGGTGTGGGTGAAAATAGTATGACCCATGCACATGGCCCTGCACCTGGCTTTCTCTATCGTTTAGCTTGAAGTGCTCGTAACGCCACATTGACCGGATCAACGTCTGTGTCCCTGAAGGATGACGGGACTAAGGTTACGGGCTAAGGACTGTCAGGCGAGGGGATGATTGAAATTGATTGCGCGTGAACGGGCCAAGCATTAAGCGTAAATGCAATAAGGACAAGAGTTGTAATCATCAGGTACAGTAAGATCGGATCCAACGCTGATGGGTGTGCGCGTGTGAGTACGAGGTGAACTATTCCATGTTGGAGGTGATGATGGTAAGTTGTGCGAGGAAACCGCAGGGGGTCAAACGATCCAGCCCGGGCCAGCCCAGCCCAGCGGTACCTCAGCGGTTGGGGAAGCTGGAATTAGCTGGAGTTGTGCCTGATGAGTGGAGGCGGCTAGGCTGTTAATGGAGAAGGTCAGCGGCACGACACGAGCAGAGGGACAACAAGGGCTTTGTTAGCGACGGCGGTCAGGTACTTGACTTGGACACTTAATTTATATGAGAAATTGAGGTACTAAACATAAATTACTCCCGGACCAGGTGCAGCGTATCGCCCAATCGAAGTGCGCTTAAGGCCAGTACCTGAAATTCTAACGTCCATGGATTAAATCGACCTAAGCCACTAGTCAGGGCATATGAGTGGATAAAGGCAGATGGAAATGGATGATCTGAGGAAAGGATGCGAAAGATTGTCATGGATGTCTACCAAAAAATGCAATTTGTTTGCGGCTACACGGCCAGTCAATGAGGCCATAATCGTGACGGGGGGGAGCAGTGACAGGGCTACTGCTACTAGGAGGTAAGGTAAGATGGATACCTTCAGGGACTCTTCATGGAATGATTAGATCAATGAATAAATGAATGTGGATGTATGGATGCCAAGAATCTCGGTCCAGTGAAGCCGCCCCTACACCTTGTAGAGCCAATGAAGCTGGTTTTGAACCTCGGCGGATACTAAAAAAGGATCAACACGATGCTTTACTCCGACAGCCCGCCCTGTTACATGCAATGCAGCTGCATACAACCTGAAATACCGTACCCTCCTCACTGACCGATGAGATGGATTGATTGGCAGTCTAGAACTTCAGCCGCCTTCCCGAGAACAACTCACAGCGCGTCAAACCTACGTCAGGCCACTAGGATTTATTTTTCTATAGTTTTAATTCTTTCTTGTGTGATTTGATCTGACGGTTTCACTTACGTACAGTACCTACAGTTAAGTTACTCTTGATACAATCCAGAAATAGGAGGCGAAAACTCGCTAAATAAAAATACACGAAAGAGAGGAAAAAAGATGGGATCTTTTGGCGCCGGATCTAGACGGAGATGCCGATCAAATGAGTACGGAGTAAATAGGGAAGAGTCGGCACGGGCAGGCAGTTTAGTTATACGAGGCTTTTTTACTTGTGATCGTTTGTGTGAACATCCATGGTATGGTATGATATGGTATGGTATGGGTGTGTTTCTGATGACAATAAACAATCTTGTCTGTTTGTTTGTTTGTTACAGATAGAGAGAGAATAAAAAGCCATATTACTTGTTCGGGTCATCTTGTCTACCTGAGGCAGCCCCAAAATGTCCACATTCGGTTCTTCTTGTTGGACATTGATGAGAAAACGCCCGTGACCCTTTTTTTAGTATCATGACGGTTTAATTACGGTCTTTGGTCCTCGTGGTTCGTCCTCACCGTTTGGACTAGAGCCAATCTTGATGATTTTTTGATACGACAGTATTCAGTGGCTTTTCTCAGCTGCCAGCTTAGGTCTTTATCCGCTAGGTCATGAAACAGCCACCCGCTCAACTTTTATCCACTAACTTTTCCCCCTAAACTAACCATAGAATGGAATAGTTTAGATATGGAGGTGGACGGCTCGATTCGCTAGTACCTTACAGTAACTTGTATGGTTAATGACAAAAAACGCCAAGGGGCACCAGCCTTTTTTCTTTTGTCTTGCCTTGTCTTGTCATGTCTTGCCGCTTGCCGTTCCCATGGCCCCATCCATGATGGCCCGTAAAGCCATGTCTCAGGGAGATTTATCAAGTGCAGTATCCCTCCATCTCATTCTCCTTAGCCTTTATGTTCTAGCTTGTCTCTAGCCTACGCCTCGCCTCAACCTCTACGCGTGATTCCGCTTCTTTACAAGTTCGCCTCGCTTAAAACTATTGATCTGCTAAGAGTGGGACTGGTTCGATTGAGATCTCCTCTCTTGATTTCATTCACTATTGCAATACTCTCCGCAATTCTGCATCCCCCCCAAATAAGATGGTGTTCTGCCGTAAGCCTCTATATGCACGGAGCAACCTTCAACCACTTATATCATGACAAGCCTGCAGAAGTTGAGTCGAGTTGGGACAGAAACGCTGCAGCCAATCCCGTATTTCAACAAATCTGTAGGCTTCCGTTGCATGTAACTAACCAACTAACTAGATGCACTCATCACCGTTGTTTTGGGAGAAAACCTCGTGTTATTCGAGTTACTCATTACAGTTGAAGCCACACACCGCTCATAAAAATGGGTGTTCTCATCTGCATGAGGCGTCTCTGCTGATACGAGCCTTACGAGGTCCAGCCAAGCAGAGGTGTGAGATGCACAACTCAACATCCAAATATGGCATCTCGAGATGCTAAACTAACGCAGGCTGATCTGATCAGAGTTTGCACCGTTTCTTGGGCGTTTTTTTTTTAAACCTCGTGCCTCGCCACCTCCCCGCCTCTCAACGGACAAGTTCAACGTTAATGCTGATGGGGTTCTTGTGGCTGCAAGGTTGATGGCGAATGGGTTTTTATATACAAGGCAGCGAGTGAGCGTCCAAATGGCAGTTGGTGAAGATTACAAGGCGTTTAACAATCACTTGACATTGACAGGAAACCCTTTCGACATTACAACTGGCATTCTCGTGACGGGTAACAAGAACAAAAAAAGCTTGATTCCTCCAGGGGAGAATGGGCTGAGTGACGTTGGGCCATAATTGAGCTTACCGGAAATGTTCAGATTCTTACCTTGCGGCTGACAAGCCTAGATATGCAGCGTGGCAGAAACATCCTGGGATCTGAATCCTATTCTCCCAGAATATCTCATGATGTGATTACCTATGCCGTAGCAGAATGAGGGGAATCCATGTCCTTGGTGGCTATAGTCTCGATTGCAGTATGATACATCAATGTTGCCAAGGCCACCCAATGCTTATGGCTGTCTATTTACTTTTCACTGTCTGTCTGTGTCTGTGTCTGTGTTTGTGTTTGTGTCTGCCAGCGAATTCAATAATTCATTACTAGCTCCCTTGACAAACTTGGCAAAGATCATCAGCTCGGTGTTAAGGATTGCAACATGTAGCAAGGTCATCACCTTGATTATTGAACTTTGTTGCTTACAGTCCGTACCCGTATAATTATCCATCCTACTTTAGTATTTGGATCGCGATTCCCATCACTCTCTTCTTTATCCTCTTCTAGCGTTGATTCGCGTAGATGGACGCCGATCTCTCCAACGGCCCGTTTCAATTTATTCTCCTACATACAACTTCATCATGATGAAATATTCTTTTTTTGAAATATTGAATTTGCCAATCATGAGACAAGAAATAACAGGATCGTCATTCCAGTTACTAAATAAAGTACTTCTGGGTTCCTGCAGATCCTCTTGGCAAAATTGATTAAAGGGTTGCCAGGAACATGGATATGGATATGGATGTTGACCCGCGCGGCGCAGGGAATGTCACACAAAACTGAACAACACCATCGAGTTTAACAATGCAATGCAATGCCATAATATTGTAAAGTGCATTCTAGATATAACGTACGGGAATAAAACCAAGACAGTCTTGAACGTCAGCTTGATGAATCTTTTTTTCGGTGCTTGTGTCTCATGCCTATAAAATGTCTCATTGTGGCATATTGAGTGCAAGTTGGAAAAAGTAAAGAAATTTGTATGGCACACGCTAAAGGACAGCCATTGCACACTGCCACGCCTTGTGAACCATAAGCATTTACATACATATGAGATGGACAGGTAAATTGATGACTACTGACCACACCCCCTATTACTATCCATCGCTCGTGGCTATATGGTTATGGTTATGGTTATGGCTTACAGTACAGCCCTCGGCTCATGCAGGTCCCAGGATGGCAATAAGAGTCTTTGAACCTTATTCAGTGCTATCATAGGATAAACCCGCTGCTTTTTACAGGTACAAACGTACCACATATACGTAATTATCCATTCTTTTGTTTTATAGTACTGTCAAAGCTCACCGTATCCATGCTAACCTGACACCCAAGATATCCTCCACTTCTTTTATGCTTTGGTGTGACAACGACTGACCCTCTTAGTCTCTCTCTCCTTCATGATCATCACCTCAGAATTGGATCATGTCACTTACACGGAATGTGATTGCTCCAACATCACAAGGTCTCGAAAGCCCTCCTTCCACCGTCTCACCTGCTCCATGTCCGGCCTCGGCAGCGGACTTCTTGCAAAGCCTCCGTAACCCATCCACGCCTGCAGTCCGGCCTTTACACCGACCACACCGCCCTGGATCGCCGTCCAGTCGCCCTGTGAGACAACTTCCTGCATCTTTTGTGCTTCGGAAACATGTCCTTCCACGTAAAGTTCCATCGTCTTAATGCACGTCCTCGGAGCAATGTTGGCCAAGCCTGCTAGGATACCGTGACCACCGCCAGCCAAAGAAGGGATCAGGAAGTCAGCAGACCCTGCTAGAACGAGAAACTCGGGCTGATTGGACCTGAACTTTGAGAGTTTGCGAGTTGCTGTCGCCACTCTGTTGAGCTTGCCCGTGTTGCCGCACGTCAACTTGACGCCTACTATATTGGGATGCTGTGCAAGAGTGACGATGGTATCTGAGGACATGTCCATGCCGTTCACAGCGCCAGGAAAGTTGTATATGATTATAGGAATAGGGGACTTGTCTGCGACTCTTGTGAAATACTCCAGGATGGTTTCTGATGCCGGACCAAATAACGTGGCATAGTAGGACGGAGGTAGCACCAGCGCATAGTCACCGCCAGCCTCCCAAGCCTCACGGCAATATTGGATGGTCTCGCGCGTGCTCTGGCTACCACATCCCACGATGATGGGCACATGTGAAAAGCCGCCGTCATTCAGGGCGGCTCTCGTAGTGGCGGTGACCAGCTGCCGCTCCGAGTGACTGAGATGAACGGCCTCTCCGTTGGAGCCCTGCGTAGCGATGCCCGTTACACCGGCCTGAGCCAGTCGCACAGCATGGGCGGCAATTGCAGCGGTATCGACGTCTTCCGTATCCGGGTCGAAGAAACACATTGTTGGGACGTAGACGCCAGGGATGAGAGGGCGGCATGTCTGCAGACCATCTTCTGTAGAAGCGCTGGTGGCTGGCGATGAAGCATTGGCTATGAAGTTGCTGTTCTCGGTACTCGAATTCCACTGGTCATGATTGTATAGGTGACTATCGAAAGAAGACCTTGCTGGTGAAGGAGCATCACTATGAGGGGGCATGATACCGCGCTTGATGATATACAAGATGGTAGAAGACTAGTGAGCAGGATATGAAGACTAACTAGAAGAGTCGTTACTAGAATCAAACAATTGAATATGATCGTACCTTGAGGCGAGAGGAGGAATTGCCAGCCTTTATAAGTCCAGGCTCTCAACTTTCATGGGCATCGTCATCCTTCAATCCTCTCTCATTCAACACCAATTACACCCCGTCAAAACCGATAACTCGCAGAATCTTCAGCGGGGCCAAAAACAAGTCAAATGATACAATCCATCAACTCCGAGAGGGCGAGTAGACCGGTCAGAGAAATGGGCAGCTCCAAGATTGGTAGAGTCGACCAGATACTCCGCTTGTGTGCATCTCGTTATGAGGGGAAATGCTCACGAGAGTCGCCTCTTGGGGGCCTTCCTGCAGGAAAATCCGGGGTATTCCAGGATCTAGAAAGATGACTGACGAATCTGGACCGTGGGGGTGTTCGTACTTGGAGGTCAGTCGTTGTCTGTTGGTGAGTCGTGTAATCCAATGCTTCTCGATTGCGGTATATTCCAATGCAACGGATAATCACAACTTGTTACTATGTTGCTGCGCCTCAACAGCGTATCATTCGAGGAGAAACTCGATTGGGATAGAAAAACACTCTCTCGGTTAGGCAAGGAGGGAGACTGTCGCCCTGAAGCTAGAAACCCAACGCCTGACGAGCATCACAACCAAGGAATGGTCCTTCAGTTCAATAAGACCTGACGTATATTCTTCAACAATTACGGTGATCAACGTCTTATTCAAACGTAATGAATTACTCGTGTAACCACCCAAAGACTCGTGGCATTCTCTGCCATCATCCACGTTGGTCCAATTGGGCTTCATGACTTGGTCGAATTTAACTCAGCTGTCAGCTTCAAGCACATCGCTGTGTGTCGTAGATTCATCGCAGGACAAGCTCATCCAATACTAAACCTTTGAAGTCATCCTGCACACAGCGATTTACTGTATCCCTCGGTACTTATCGGTAGGAGAAAGAACAAATAAGAATACAGATATGCTTAACTTTGTCGAGGATAAACTTTGGTCTACAAATTAGATCGAAATGTTAAGTTGATGGCAGGGCATAATTCAACCGAATGGGTTGTATCTCATAATCCAAGTGTTAATATGACTTGCTCTCTATCAAGGCAGTACATTATTGGTCTAAGAGCTCGTCTATCCGTGAATGAGAGCAGATGTTGACTTTGTCTCGATACGGCGATACCGATAGCCTCAATTGTAATCAAGCATTGTAGGGAACTTGTAGCAGACCTTCATCAATGTTGTGGCGAACTCGAACAATAACGGCAGTAACGGTGATATGAACCTTTTATAGCTACTCTCAAGCAAGCAGGCTCGTCAAAGTCACGATTTCATTACTGCATTTTTACAAGCATGAACCTGAATAGTCCATCAATAAATGCAATGCATTGCGCCACGCATATCATCCTCGCTTAAACCCAGCTTTCCTCATAATGCATGCAATACATTGCGATGGGGGTGGCTGCGTTTATATAAACACTTATTGGGGGGTCTAATATCACATGTTGCTGACGTCGTGCCTTTTAGCCGAACAAGAAAACAAACCTCGGGGGAACCATTTCGGGGCATCATCATCCGTGTTGATGCAATCAATAAGATCTGCCTTGATTCAAGTGATATAGAGATAACTCTAGCCAAAAAATCGTTCATTCATAACCATGCCCGAAGCATCTGTATGTAACGCCAAACAAAACAAAACCGGCAGCATCATGCTTGCCAGTACGCCGTGTAGGTGCCCAGAAAAGCAAATAGTCCGTGTTTTTTTATACAATAACCAGGTCATCGTCATCGTCGAGCATGATCTGCCGATCCGCCAGTTCGTTGCCGAGACTTTCTCTCCCAGCTTCCCGAATGCCCTTGTCTGTGACGAAGCGAGTCTTCTTCCTTACTGGCGGCTGCCCGTCTTTGCGCAACTTCTCCCCGTCCTTCATTTTCGCAAGCTTGTCTTTCAGACTACTTCCCCAGCCAAAAGCCGACGGCCCACTACTTGTGGCTGAACCGGCTTGCGATCCAGCTTGAGAACTGTCGGGGCGCTTCCGTTTGACGGGACTGAGGTGAATAGTGGATTTTCCCAGCAGTCCAAGCGACTTTGCATCTGGTCTGTAAACCTCATCCGCAATATTCGCCGAGCTTGTCGACGGTTCTATAGACGAGCCTGAGGCAGGCAATCTTGAAGTCCGTGAGCCAGCTTGCCGCATGTATTCCCTTCCAGCAGCATTGCCAACTTGTCCAAGCTTCTTCATCATTTCACGCTCTCTTTCCTTTGCCTCCAAATTTCTTTTCAGATACTCTGCCCTCTCTTTTCGGTCGTTCGGGGTTCGATCCTTACCATCGATCAGATCTGCCGTGCTCATTGTACGTGATGCAAACCAATGCGTTTTCGTTTCCCAGTCGTACTTCTTGGACTCTTCTTTCTTTTGAGCGCCAAAGTGAAAAACTTCTCTAGAGTTATTTTTCCTGGCACCAAAACTGCTTCCGTTGACCTCCATCCTCGTAGATCGCTGTTTGCGAATGGCTTCATTGGAATGAAATTCACAGTACTGAGTTCGCTTCTTGTTGACCCAGGTGCCGCACAAGTCTCCATCCTTCTTGACCGACTGGCAGCCCCCTAGATCGCGGGCTGTTCCGATTTCGATAATCGAGTCATCATCTGAGTTGACAACCAGACTGAATTTGCCAGTATCATGTCTTCCAGGTGGTGGCGGCATGATTGTGGGGTTAAGAATGCCAATGACAGTTCCCTCGGTTAGCTTCCAGTATCTTGTGAACCCAGAGTTGAAGAGGAAGAGATCCAGTTCCCATTCGAGATCAACCAAAGTCATGACCATGTATTTCCCCCGGTCCTCTGTCTTCCCGTTCTTCTGTGTCGGCTTGTGGGCGCGGGGTTCCGATTTCTTTGCCAGAATGCCAAACACGACAATATCCTGCTCAATATCTGGTAGAGCAAAATCTGGTGCTTTGACGACTCTAAGTAGATCCTTGATCATATACACCTTTTTACCGGAAACATGTCGGGCAAGGACACTATGAGGCAGAATTCGCTTGGATAGATGAAAAGTCGAGTATGGCTCGATGCCGGCTGCTTGTTCGTCGGATACTTCGCCAGGGGGCGTCTTGTTCCTTCTTGTCAGCGCCATAGAGGTGGTAGCTGGGCTGTTTGTACTGGGCGATAGAACATTGGGGACGGTGTAGCTTCGTTGCCTTTCCGCTGGTTTAGCTTTACCCATTACCTCTTCCCTTGAGAAGGATGGTGTTTTGATTGGTTCATCTGGAATTTCGATGGCTTTTTTCTTGTATTGCTCCATCTCATCCTGGCTGATTCCAAAGGCATTTGATCTCAACTTTTGTATGTCCTTCTGCCGCTGAGCTCTAGCAGCCTCGTCCGTCCTTACAGATGTCAGTCGCTCGTTGAAGCTCAGAGGCCTACTCTCAAAAGAGATCGAGGAGTTGGCGCTTCCCGTAGTCCTTGACCTTCGCAGATAACCCGAATGTCCAATATCAGTCGTTGTTTGCGAGTCTCTGTAACTGGGCGCACGCTTCAAGGAAATATCACGAGCCTTGAGTCCCTTATCGATGCCGAGTAACACCCTGCTGGGGGAGGTCGGGAGTTGGGGCTCTTGGACCTTTCTGACTGGCGACGCAGGAACTTGAATGTTACTTTGCTGCGTGGGTGGCCCTGCTCTTGTGGGAGTTGTTGCGCGCCTCGAACGACTTGATGGTTGCGATGATATCGCAAGCTCCGAAGTCGTCGCATGTAGATTCTCAATATTGTCATCCGTCTTCTTTGACTTGGCGCTCTGTAACTTCTTCAACTTGAGTCGTGCCTGGATCTCTTGAAGCTTCAGCTGCAGCGTTTCCTCGTCTTCGTCATCTTCGTCGTTTTCAATTTCGGCCATGAGGTTCATTGAAGGCAGGTTGCGACCTCTTTTTGACGGCGAAGTCGTGGGCGAAGTCATCATTTGTCGGTATCGCTCCCGTCCCCGAGGTGTGCTGAGCAAAGCTTCGTGCGGAGATCTTGGGGGCCACTGGGCGTCGTTTCCTTGTTTTGCTGGAGAGGCTGCGGCATGAAAGGTTAGTAAAATGTCGCACGAGAAGAGCTTTCAGCCCAGCGTTGTGGTCTCACCAGGAGCCATGGCGATACCGAGACGATGAATAACAGTAAGATGGGTAGCTGTAGCTGGTGGCCCAGAAACCAGCCCCGATATTAATGCGATCACTCAGAAGAAATGGGTGTAAGTATGCGATAAGCCTGTAGCATACTCCCCAGATGGTCAGGGCGGCAGGTAGAGTTTAGGTGATGCGACAGCCATCCAGCTGGATCTATCTGTCTGTCTGTCTGTCTGTGGAGTGACGGTCGTCGGTGAAAGAAAAATACTGGGAAAATCTGCCTATCGATTTTGGGCTGTTGATGCAGGGAATGTTTGCTTTTCAGCAGTATTGGCTTGGATTGGATCGAACTGGGCTTGCATCCACAAGCCAACGCATGCCATGGATCTATTGCTCCAGCTATTGCTATGGGTGCTTTGCTGAGCAATAGGCGGCTTCAAGTTCCTGGGCAGGTGGGCGCCAACCTCTAACAGGAAAAGTGGAGGTCCACTAAATTAAAGTCAGAATCTGGCGTCACCCCTGCAACCGAGAGGCGCGTCAGAACGCGTCTCGATCCAATCTAATCTCACTTTCTCAGCGTGTTTAATTCAATATGGGTCCCTAGGTTCGTCTAGATCCCAGGACATGTTGATCTCTCTCTACCAGTCAGTACTGCTGCTGTTATCACAAGCCGGTCTTCTGTAGACAGCATCAACATTCCTTTTAATCCTTCCTTATTTCCCCTTTCTGTTGGGTTCATCCGCTCCACTATACCACCGTTTCCCCGTATATAACTGTTTAATTCTTTCAACGCAGAAAACGTCATCATCATGGCCAGAACAAGAGCAACCAAAACTGCTCCATCGGAATCGAAACCTTCGGAGCCCAAACCCTCTGGTTCAAAATTCAGCCTTGCTCCTCGAGCGGAAAACGCCTCCAAAGTATTTGTTCTTCCTTCGAAAGCCTCCTCTGAAGCGCGTATTGTTACTCTTCCACATCCCAGACATGGTCGACCTGCGAGATACCTGGTATGCCCTGAGACGGGCATCTACGAGTTCACAAAAGTTGCGACACCGAAGACGACACCTCGTAGCTGGTTGATCGAGACCACACCAAACTCTGCTTCCACGGATAGCACCAGCACCAGCAAAGTTGGGGTGTCTATGGGTCAGGATCTTTACTTGGCCACACTGATCGACCCCCTATTCCTGGTCCTCCCAGCATTGACCGAAACCCAGTCAAAAAGCTCAGAAGGAAAACGGCTCTTTCTCTCCAGTGACGACCACTTCGACAAGCTACCCCAGGACTGTTCACATCTATCAGAGATTTTGCGATGCGACAAGACACGGAGGCTTATCGAGAGCCGAATGGCCGTAGTTTGCGATACTGTCGAGGCCGGTGACGAGAATATGTTCCGACTGAACGAGAGCAAACTAGCCAAGGCTGTTTTGGAAAAGGCGCAAAGGATGCAGGATGGAGGACTTGCTCCAACTATGGAGGAGAAGTTCGTGAAGAAAGCTCTCGAAGCACCAATTCTTGTGCAGAAGCGAGAGACTACAGAGACTACAACGACAGCAAAGACAGAATCTCCAGCACCAGCCTCGGACTCGAACGACTCTCAGTCAACCGCAGTCACAACAGAGACAGAAGTATCCCAGCCTTCCACAGCAGCCACATCTTTGACAGAAGAAACTACCACCGAGAACATCGTCAGCGCCATTGAGGCCTCTTCTGAAGTCGTGTCCCTTCAGAGGTTACGAGTTGCATTTAGTTTCATCTGCTCAAGCTACGTTGCCCAGGCTCTTGCTACCCAGCTGGAAGAGCTTCTAAAGAAGGAGGCTCTGGTAGATTTCTCACCCCTGGATGAATACTTGGCTAAACTGGTCAAGCTGCGCGCCGAAGCCATGGCTGCGCACTCTATCGACTACTCCCGTAAGCGTGGCTTGGATGAGGAGGAAGACGAAGCTCTCGTCAAGAAGAGAAAGATGGAAGAGGAAAAGAAGAAGAAATCACTGGAGAGTCGTGGCGTTCGGGATCTCAAGAAAGTCAACACTAAAGGCATGAAAAAGATGAGCGACTTTTTCAAGAAGAAGTAATAATAACAAGATCTATTGGGTATATGTCATTAAAGCGTGAGTGCCCGGTGTTGGACTTGGTCTTTTTTATGTTCCTCTAGCTCGACGCGCACCAAATCCTCGACCGATGTTAGAAGTTCCGCGACTCGGTATGCTCGATGTTCTGCTTGTGGAAGTGGCAGCTGAGCTCCCGGCCCTTGTAGTACCACGTGCCCGAGTGCTGCCTCTAACTCCTCGGGTTCCTCTTGTTCCTCGTGCGGGTGCGGCTGCTGCCAGTCTTCGCCTCTCCTCTTCTGCTTCACGACGCTGTCGCAATTGCTCACGCCTTTCTTCCTCTTCCGCAGCTCTCCGTTCAGCCGCCTGTTGTTTTTGAATAGCTTCCGCTTCTTGCTCAGCCATATCTTCCGTGGCGCCTTTCCATCCAGGGTCCAGGATCAATCGCTGGTTATGCTCGGTCTGGGATAATATCCGCGTCCAAGTGTTCAGCAGAACAGAAGCGTTGTTGACTGTGCTCAAAACGGTCTGCCGGTGGTCAGTAGGTATTCAGCAACTCATGATATAGAAAACACACATTCATGTTGCCCCCTGCGCGCTCCAGGGTGGATATGACGCCCTCGAGGGACTCGTTGATACTTCGGACACCTGCGAGCTCTTTGCGCAGTGCGGCTTCATGGTCTATAGGCTCTGGGCGCTCTTGTGTCGGCGTTTTTGGGGTCTTGGGGGTTCTAGGAGTCCTTGGGCGAGATGTCGGTGGACCATCTTCCTGCGAAGGAGATTCCCAAATGTTGGACTCTGTATATTCTGTTGTATCGTCGGCCATGATAGTAGCCCAGGTAGCTAGGATATAGAAAGCGGGTCCCGTCTGTTGGAGATAACCTCAGCTAGAAGCGCCAGTCTATGGTCGCAGCAAGGTCGTATGTTTCGGATATTGTACGTTTCGAAAGTCGTAAAGAAAAACCAGTGGCGTATGCAAGGTCAGGATCGGCGCTTGTTGACTCGATAGTAATGAGCTACCAATTCCATCCACCGACAGCTTAGGCTAGGTTAGTGGTTTGTCTGGCTGCTTAATTCATGAGGGGCATTCTATTGTTCCCACCTTTTCGCTTTAATTCATTCCTCATGGCTGCATCATGATTGGTTGTATTCTGTCGCGTAGCCAACGCGTCTAGGCGGGGTTGCTCGCCCGACGGACGCGTTCAGGTTGCAGTGGGGCCTGTCGTTTTAGTGGGTAAACCGGATTGCATAACCAAGAATAGGGAGGTTGGGAGACTGGCGCACGCTCCAGGGTAGAGTCTGTCCCAGCCACTTCACTCATTTTGATTGTTCTCTTTATTCAAATGTAAACATCTTACCCTACAAACACTCATCTCTAAATCTGCCAACTCCAACTATTAGCAAGCGACTTTCATCACTGCCGACTCTTATTGTTATTCTCCAAAGCTATATACCCCTTTTGCAGCCAATCACTGCAAGTCATCAAGTCAACTGCGCTGTTTATCACATCAGTCCACAACCTCAATTCGACGTAATCCTCTTCGGTAGACCTGGCAGCCATCGAGGACGCACTTTAAGCATCGAGTCGATTCGATTACTCCAAGGTTAAGCTTCAAATTACAACGGAAAACCCCCCTAACGGTCGCAATTGTTTTGGCACTGCCGCCCACCTGTCAACATGGCCGACGCACACGGCTCTACCACTCCTCCACCGCCATCCCGCATCCGCACTCCTCCAACTCCTCGCCTTGGTTACCAAGATCACTGGGAGCCTTTTTCTCCTCGCAAGTCTGCACGAATTTCATCACAACGAACCAGGACTCCATCTCCCGGCGCATCAGATCGTCAACCTCGATCACCTCAAACCAGCAAAAAGTCTGCCAAGCATTCGAGCGCTTCCATCGCCTCGCCTATGACGCAAAAGAAGCGTGCACCCGCCAACGATTTTGTTCGTCGCGCAACAGAAAACATGCAAGCTGAAACTTCTCGAGATGGCGCCAGCCGTCGCACTCATGAGCGATCTGGCTCGTCCGTCATCGGCGCCGCTGGCATGCTTCCTACACCATCAAAGACTCCTCAAAAGCCACCCACTGAAAAGAAGACCGCCCACATAAAATCAGTCGCCCGAAACCTTTTTAGCTCTGACGCCGTTGAGGCAACCTTGACTCCCCGGAAGCGATCTGCCAAAAAGTACACTGGCATTTCGATGGAAAGCTTTGCCGTAGAGGAGGTTGAAGAACCTATTGAGATCTTCACTGACACCCGTGATCGGGTTCCTGTTCGTGATGAGAGAGAAGAGAACCCTTTCCTCAGTTCAGAAAACCCCTTCTACAGCGAAGCGCCCCGTGCTGGGCCTAGCAAACGTCATGACAAGCGCAAGGTTAAGGTTCCCGGTGAGGGCGTTAAAACCGTGGATGAGCTCGCCGACCGTAAGGACGGTATGGTGTACACATTGTAAGTTTCTCACCAAACTCAATCCTTCTTTCAAAAATAAGTTACTAACTTCAACAGCCGTGGAAAACGGTTCTTCCGCAAGTGGACTGAGCATGAGATTGAAGACCCGGATGAGCTCCAAACTGTAGAGGAAGATCCAGAGGCTCATCTCAACCGTCCTTTGACACGAGCTTCGATCAAGCCTTGTCTCCTTTTCCAGAATGTCAAGACGGATGAGCAGATTGAAGAAGAAGAAGCCGTTACGGACGTGGAGGAAAACGACGATGAGGAGCTGGCTTTCCCAGCGACGCCATCAGTGCCCAAGAAGGAACGCGCATCTACTCCTGAAGCGCCCAAGTTCGCTCCGGCTTCACCACCTTCCACTCGACGAGTGACTCGATCTACCAACAAGCTGTTAGATGAGAGCACACCCGTCAAGCGGCCCAGCAAGCGAAGCCCCTTCGATTCTTGGCGCCGAACAAAGGAAAGCGTTCCCAAATCACCATCGCGCAAACGATCGGGAGACAGTATTGACACCAGGGAGACCAAGCGTAGCCGCGTTTAGGCCAACCCTTTCGATTCGCAGGCGTTGCATTTGCTTTTTTACCATATTCTCGCATCACAGTCAAGTGGCTGTTCCACGACAATTCATAATTCTGCATATGGGGATTTCCCTACCTTTCGCCTTGTAATGGAAATTAGTACTGGCTTTATCACGGCGTTGGATGGAATTAGAGCGTCAAAAGGACTAGCAGGCTGCTAGGGACGAAGGCATGTATCGCACAGGAAGACGACGTATTGATTGATTGATTGGTTGGTTGGTTGATTGATACCTGATCTCAGCAGTGGAAGAGAGGAAGCAAGCCCGAGTCTGTTTCGGTTTATTCTATTCTATTTGGTTCGGTATCGGCTGGTCTGGTTTGGTTTGATAAGGAATTTTTCCTTTAGGCATATCTTCGATTCTGTGAGCCCCGGTTTTAGGTAGTAGTTTTTTTTTTTCTCATGATCGAGTCAGTCGAATAAAGAAATCAGACAAGTTCATGATAATAACATGAGTCCCCTGTTTGTGCCCGTACTTTCCAACACAAACGCCAATTGGAAGTGATTCTGTGACGTGCTGACTTGCTTAGCGCTATTGCCCCACGTCTGCATGCCCCTCATTGATTCCGTTCTGCCCAACGTCCATCCATCAAATACTCTGCGTACCTATTTAGATACGGTATAACTAATAGGCATTGTGAGTGAGCTGGGTCTTCTCTTCTTTGTTTTATTTTCTATACCCAAGAAGATTCTTACTGACACCTGAGATAGCTTATACTAACCGCGTGCCTTCTCATCGCAGTTGAAGATGCATATCCTCGTTACCAATGACGATGGCCCGCCATCACCACATTCTTCTCCTTACGTCCACTGTCTCATCCAGCAGCTGCAGCAGGCCGGTCACACTGTTTCTGTATGTCTTCCTCACACACAGAGGTCATGGATTGGAAAGGCACACATGATCGGTCAGACCCTCAAACCTCTGTACTACCGCCCTTCATCTGTCGTCCACGGTGATGATTCTCCAGGTACCACTCATCATCGACCCTCTCCTTCGGGAGACGTCGAAGAATGGATCTTGGTTGACGGAACACCGGCTTCTTGCGTCCAGATTGGTCTTCACCACTTCTTCCAGGATCGAGGACCTATTGATCTTGTCGTTAGTGGACCTAACTATGGCAGAAACACAACTGCTGTCTTTGCTCTTAGTTCAGGAACTCTAGGTGCCGCCCTGGAGGCTGCTGTCTGTCAGAAGAAGTCAATTGCCCTTAGCTTTGCTTTCTTCACCAGGAACCACGACCCAGTCATCATTGAGGCTGCTTGTCGCCGGAGCGTCAAGGTTATTGAGACTCTTTACAAGCAGTGGCCTACAGACGGAAGCGCGGACCTCTACAGCGTCAATGTGCCCCTGGTAGAAGGCCTGGAAGATAACAAGGCCATCTGGACAAATGTTTTGCAGAACTACTGGCGAGAAGGCGGCTGTTTCCAGGAGATTGAAGGTGAGGCAGGAGATGAGAACGAGGAAGAGGAGAGGATACGTGAGGGCGTGGGTGGTGAGGTGGACGATGCAGCGCGGCCTAGCTCACGAAAGGGACATACCCATAAGCACTTCAAGTGGGCACCGAGGTTCACTGATGTATACAAGAGCGTGGAAGAGTCTGAGCCCGGTAACGATGGATGGGCCGTCAAGGAGGGACTGACAAGGTATGTTTGCCCACTACAGGAAACCAACATTACTGACCCCTTCAGTATCACTCCTCTCAAGGCGAACTTTATGCATGGTGCCGGAGAATTCAACCAGAAAGAGCTTAAACTGTAAGTACTCTCGATCAAGTGATATGTGGCGGGCAGGGCTAGGGGAGAAGCACAATGCCTGTATTCTACCAAGACTACCAATAGATACATTCTTACTTTTTATTAAGGGATTCGGGTTCAGTGGCAAACCAGGCCAAGCAAGAGATGGCATTGAGGCCAAAAGGCCCTTCAATCCAAGCTGTCATTTCCTACGAAGATTCTTACGTTCAACCACTCATTCTATCCGCCTTGAGCTCTCTCTTCCCTGAGGGAGTTTTCAATGTGATCACTGAAGTACCAGAGTCTGATGAACCGGCTCTTGCTAAGATTGTCCCCTCGGAGGAAAATATCTTGCAGATTACTGCGTACGAAGCCATCGACTTTGAGTATGCTGCCAGCCATGAACGCACGACTCTTATCAACAGCTACATGATCCGAAAAGCCCTCATTCGAAAACACTTCTTGTCCACAACCGTGGATCACTGGGTAGCAAAGCATCCTGAATCTGCCTTGAAGAAGCACATCAAGCGCAGCGAAGCCTTCGAGGTTGATTTTGCCGAGTTCCTGGATGATGCTCTGGTGGAGTCCTTTGATCTTCGAGAGAGCATGGATCGTAACGAAGAGCAATCAGACCCCAACTCTAAGGAGTGGTGGATTCTGAAGCCAGGCATGAGTGATAGAGGGCAGGGCATTAAACTATTCAGCTCGATGGACGAGCTCCAGAACATCTTCGATATTTGGGAGGAAGATCAACCCGATACTGACGATGAAGAGGAGGCCGCTGACAATGAGGATGGCGACGGCATTACAACTTCCCATCTTCGGCATTTCGTCGCACAGCCATATATCCACCCACCTCTACTTGTTGATGGAGAAAAGCGAAAGTTCCATATCCGCACATATGTAATGTGTACCGGAAGCCTTGATGTCTGGGTCTACAAGCACATGCTTGCGCTCTTCGCTGGCAAGCCCTACACTGCACCTGCTGATGCACCAGAAGACATTGAATCTTTCCTCACCAACACGTGTCTCCAAGATTCACCAAACGAGAACACTGTTCGTCGCTTCTGGGATTTGCCTCTATCAAGCGATATGCGGGATGACATCTTCCGTCAAATCTGTGATGTGACTGGGGAGATCTTTGAGGCTGCAGCAAAGGCTATGCCAATCCACTTCCAGACGATACCTAATGCTTTCGAAGTGTACGGCCTCGATTTCCTGGTGGATGCTCAGGGTACTGCCTGGTTGCTTGAGGTGAACGCCTTCCCCGACTTCAAGCAGACCGGAGGTGATCTGAAGGAAATTGTGTCTGGGTTTTGGAAGGGCGTAATGAGGCATGGTGTTGCCCCATTCTTTGGTATCGAGAACTCCATCAAGGACGAGGAGGGTGCCAAGGACATGGTTCCTGTCCGTAAGGTAGACTTGGGACGACGATAAGGCAGCAACCAATCATTTTAGAGTGTCAAAAAAGGTAGTCAGTCACCGCCATATTACAATATGGCTACTGTAACGGGAGTCAAAAAGTTCTTTGTTCTACACGCACACCATATATTATTGTTCGGTTAATTTTGTTATTCTGTGAGCGCCCACTATATACACAGTGACTATGTCTGTAGAGGAAGCTGTGGGAAAGATGTGCGGAGCATAGTCTGACTAGCACCTAGTATCTCGACTTCCATTATTGCCCAGCTAACATAAGTTCATTGATATCAAAGTCACATAGAGCAGGGAAGCCAGAACGTTGTATGTCTGTGTAACATACTGGCTGGATTGGGCATGTACCCCCTCACCATATGGATCAGTTGTTCGAGAGAAGGATAACAACTCCCAAATAGGGTTAAGAACTAACTACACAGCCACGATGCAGTGGAGTTGAGAGCGGGATAAACTTCAAGACTACTTCATTTCGAACGGACAACACTTTTCGATGATGATCATCAGAGAGAGTGAAAATGTAAAAGTTTATCATCATCAAGGCAGTTCGGTTTCTGCTGTGCCGTACGGAAGCAGGGACTTTTAGATGATGAGGAGGCTGTGCTATATGTGCAAAACACAAGGTCTTGATGATGTGACTGAATCAAGCAAGATAAGGCATGTTTCATCTAGAAAATGGGGTTTGGGGTTTGTAATTGTAAATTGAATGTCACTCTGGAGACATTGCGGAGATTTTGATGTGATACCAGTTGAATGGATTGATCTTGTTGGTCTGCCAGGGCGTTTTGGTTACTTGGGTGAGATTGACATCGTGTCCATCATCATGAGAGATGACAAGTAGCCCGCACACCTTATACCATTGGGCTGACTGACTAGCAATATATCACGCAATGAGTAAAAAGTCGGATATCAATCTTACTAGGTCGACATACGGCCTGTCACCCTTTGGACGCTAGCCCAATCTCAAAATCGGGGGACTATAGGGTAATTTGGGTTGCCTGGGATGAATCCTATGCCAAATCGACCTTAAGACTTGTGATTTCTTTGAGGCTATATCAGTGCATTTACTTGGGACTTTCCAATTTAGTCTCACTTTTGTTGATCATTTGGAACGGAATGAGTGGTAGTGGCTGACTGTCCTTGTACTTATATCTGTTGTGCCAACAAGCGCTGCAATTGGGAAACGTTCGAATTACCAGGATACAGTGTTCAGGTTGTCATAAGACGGTAAATTGACTCTTCGTAAATGAGTATCTAGCGGAATTCCGATTTCGAAATTGCAACACAGGAGGCGAAGCATATATGCATCGGCTATCCGGAACAGTGACTATCCGAGTATACTTTTATGCCTTGGCCTAAGGAACAGCGGAGAGTCTTACACGGCCCTGAATTATGGGTTTGAGAAGACGTACAAGCGTAGTCTTGTTTGAAACCAGGAACTTAGCATGCACGTATGTCGATACCCTGATATCTCCATATCGATCGCCATCTGCTTGTTGAACGTGGCTCGGAGGAATTCTTGCTCTGCTGGTTGTACAGCTTCCATGTGCGATGACAACCTGGAAGCCATGTCCATGCAATTGGCCGAAGGTCATAAAGTAACGCAACAAACACTGCCTACTGGATAATTAACTGTTACCGGGAAGTTTCCCGAGAATTGCCACAATGGGGTTGTGAGGATGCTTTGGATGCTTTGGATGCTTTGGATGCTTTGGATGCTTTGGATGCTTTGGATGCTTTGGATGCTTTGTATTTCGGCCAACTGTCGAGGCGAAGTAATATAGCTTCTACCCTACCCGAAAGCTTAAGACGCCGCTTCGTAAAATGTGGTACATGACTGCATTACAATGCACGCTATCTTTCAGACGAGGCCAAATCAATGAATCATGTGTTATTATACGTGCATGTGATTATTTGAGCCGTTTGATATTTCGCCTATAATGACTCTTATGAGAAATAACCCACAGAGGCTGAGCAATGCCTCGAAAATTGAAACTGTTTTCTTTCGGTTTGCGTCATTCCCGTAGAAGGAAGCTCGGGGATTTTATGAGCTCGACCAGCTTGTCTTGGCTCGCCTCAGCTTGGTAGCTTAGCTAGGTCTTGGCTTCAATGTTCAAAGACCCTGGCTGCATAAAGTGGCAGTTGAAGGATTTCTGGGCAAAGAGTTAGAATCACATTTGATTGGCTGCTTAATTCAAGATTCGTTACCTAAATGGGATGAGGGTAACTCTTTTTTAACGACGATTATTGGGTTTACAAAACATAGTCTATGTATCGAAATGAATCAAGATGGTTCAAAGTGCCTGAGTAGAGATTGATATTGGGTTGAGATCATTCGATACTCACTCTGAATCTCGATCTGCCTGATACTAGTAGCCACTTGCTCTATTGTGAGATGTCCGTCCCATAAAATGTCTTCAGTAAGTGTGGCGTGGCGTGGCGTGGTGGCTGTGCAACATCACGCGCCACTTCTCGAGTCTCCTCCAAAATTCAAAGGCCTCCTACAAAGGCCTCCAGTTACTGTTTGTCACCCTGACTGAGTGGCATCAAAAAGCCTGTATAATGGGCCAGTGAACGTTCGGCAGTTTATGAGTGGACAGGGTGGTTCTCGGTCATGCCAAGCTCCTTACTCGTTCATGATCGACATACGACGGGCATAAAAAGGAGATGCCCGAGGTTTGGTTCCTTTCAGTTTTGCTCAGTGACAAACTGTCAAGGATGCGTTTAGATATTGCATTAATCGACAGATCGATGCTTCTTGAAGCACAATTGTTTGTCATTGAGCCCACCCAGTTGGCTTATCTTGTTTTGACAAAGCCACTTGCCTAATCAATCTTGGCTGTTTCTTCACAATCAAAGCACGCCCTCCTGTTGGTCTCTAAACATCACAAACGAAGTTTGACCCAGACAGTGGAGATTTAATCCAAGCGATTGGACAACCCTGAAATAGCGTTATGGGTCTTTTCACTGGTTGATACAAGATCTTTTGGATAGGATCGAAGCCGGGCTTTTTAATCCTAGTGTAACACCCCCTGAATACGACTTTGCTGGCTGAGTTTTTCTTTTCGTTTATCATCGAAAGATGCCCACATTGTGGGTGGGCTCTTGATAGTCAATTATCGCGCGGCAGTTGGAAGTGAACAATTCCTGAGAGATGTCACCAGGGCTAGAAAACGAGTTTGGCATGAGGCTATTTTGTAGCTGCGGAATGCACGGTTAAGCAATCTTAGGGAATAATTAAGCTCGTCAGCCGTGTGACTACGCATGAACCCGCAGCTAAGAAACAAGGATTGACGAGGCCCAATTTACAAGGAAATTACCCGTAGAACTTATGTATTTCGTACGGACTAGGCTACGGAACTCTTGGTTCTTTCTGTCTGTCAGCGCCGCAAGGATTCGTCCTGGATGGGAGACATCGATTGTTCAAGAGATACATAGTACATTCCGAATGGTGAAAACACGGTGACTCAAGTTAAATGTCTGGGCTCTGATCTTGATGGAGTCAATGGACCAAGACAGAATCCACTGTTGGCAAGAATAGCAACGCGTCGTCACATCGACCGCTGCCATGTTCATACCAGCGCGTAATATGATCCGGCAATTGCTTCAAGGTCGAACCAGGGAATATTCAAGCTATTCCTGTTGCCCATTTCGCTTAACACGGCGATAAATATTCGTGGCTATTAGACGTCATTTGTCCGTGCTTGGAGGTTGATGCAAATGAAAACAGATTAGATTATGTCTCATCTAACGCAAAGACTTTTTGTATACAATGTCAATAAGATTTACCTGAGTCGAATGCAAATCAAACACCATGGCTATGGTCTATGGAAATGAGTAATGGCAGCAATATTTGTTTTCTGATCACGAATTAAACCAACGGATTGCTATAATATAGATCAAAGACGTTTCACAGATCATGTTAGCTTGGCGCCAAGTCATGTCATTGGGCGACTCAGGACAAGCCATCCAATAGATACCCAGGAACATGATGAGCTGCTAGATTCTAGAGCCTTGGCTCTGTGGCTTCCAGACGGTCCGCCAAGACGGGATGTTCGTGTGTGTGTGTGCACTGTGGCGACAAGGGGGGGTGAGGAGCATGCATGAGCATGAGTATGAGTACCTAGAAGAAGCATGAGCATGGTCATGATCATGAGCTGCCTCACAATTTGTTGAGAAAGAAACAACGACAGCTGAAATATGTCACTATTTTGCCCTCACTTACAGTACCCGTAAGGGTTCTAGATCGAGTCAGGACTCAAATCACTACACAGCCTCCCTTGGAAAGCGTAAAGCTATGGAGTAGAGGTAGATAGAGAGGCCGCCTAGTAGACCAAAGCTTTAGCAGTGACACGAGGCAAAGCTTT
The DNA here is from genome assembly GCA_013623685.1 of Fusarium transvaalense. Taxonomy (NCBI): domain Eukaryota; kingdom Fungi; phylum Ascomycota; class Sordariomycetes; order Hypocreales; family Nectriaceae; genus Fusarium; species Fusarium transvaalense. The sequence goes on from JABFFG010000152.1 coordinate 45,429, forward strand.
CAACATGGCAATGACGGAGATAAAGAGAATTTTCCATGCATGCGATTATCAATCACGAGCAAAATAAAATATCGATCGATGCTTCATGCTAAACTTGAATACTGATTGATAGATAGACTTTGGAGACAAGTAATAAGCGAAGAACTATAAGCACAGTGCATATCAAGCAACTATAACTTCCCTACCTACCTATCCACAGGCAGTTTCCCACGGGAAGCAACTCAATTCCATCCCTGACAAACTCGTGTTCAAGTCATTTTTAGGTACATTCAGCGCCTAATTACTGATTTAATGGACCTGATAAATACTGTACTGCATCCATTGTTTCCACCCTCAGTTGTCTTTACCCAAAGACAGAAGGACATCCGTAGGTCAATTTAGCGCTTGCCCGGCCCCTGCCCCCGGGCTTAAAGAGGGTCCAGTTTTTATGCCCTTCAGGTACGTCCCTTTCTATATGCACCCCAATGTGAAGAGCAGGAACCAATTAGCACCATCATTTGATTTGCACTGCCTCAATCATCCAAGTCGGGTCGAGAGGAAGGAAGGAAGGAAGTTTGGTCGAGGCGAAAAACATGTCCTCCACCTTTTGTTTGGGTCTTGATTGCATTTCTCCTTCAACCTTCAACTGAACCTTTGATTGCCCTTTTCCGTTGGCGATGTAACTTAGGTTCTTGAAGAGGGTTTAGTTGTTCAGTCTCAACTCACCTTTTTTATCGCCCACTTGAGGCTCCTTCTTCTTAATTCTAGTTTCCTTCTAGTTCACTCCCTCCTTCTACACTACTTAAACAACATCGGCCCATGCGCTCTTCTTGGTTCCACGCCCTCTTCCCTTAAACTGAAGCTCCCTTTTACTCAACATAATACCAAGTACTTTCCAACAAGACATTCGCCGCTGCATAGCCTCAATTCGGCTATCACTCATCGCGGCACCGCCCGAATCAACTCAACATGGCTGATCATGATGACATTCCGCCTATGCGGCGTCGCGCGTACGTGATTGAGACTGGCCCTCCCTGGGGCCTCCAGTGATCCAGACTTTTTATTCTTTAATACTAATTAATCTTCCAGTCCGACCATCACCATTGATACTGCTGCTATCAACCCTAATACTTCAACCGAAGCTCCTCAAGAATCACAACCCTCCAATCTACAAGACGACGCAGTCAGCCCTACAGCAACAGCTGATCCTACAGCAACCACAGGCATGTCGCAACGACCTTCGCGACCCGAAGTCAACACCTCTTTAAGCTTCGAAAACAGGGATAGCAGACCAACGAGTCCTCATAATGTTTCTAGTCCAGTAACATCCAAATCAGGCGACAGGGGTGTTGGATTTTTGTCTGTACCTATGAACCACCGATCACGACAAAACTCCGTCGACTCTGATGACATGTCACGATCTGTTTCATCACATGGAGATACTACTGTTGTCGCGTCCAACTCAACGCAAAATGAGACGCTTAAAGGCTCCGAGTATGACCATAAGAAGATCATCAATGACGAGACTGCCTTGAAGCCAGACACCGGCACCGAGCAAGATTTCGAGGTGGAAAACAACCCCTTCGCATTTACACCTGGTCAACTCAACAAAATGTTTAACCCAAAAAGTCTTTCAGCCTTTTATAAGTTGGGTGGTATTGACGGTATAGAAAAGGGTTTACGATCGGATAGAAAAGCCGGATTGAGCGTCGAAGAAAAGAGCCTGGGTGGACATGTATCGTTCGAGGACGCCACATCTAAGAAGCAGGCCGTCCACAATGACCTTTCAAATGCGCAATCAGGCGACAGCTTTGCCGACCGACTCCGTGTTTACAAGGACAATCGACTACCCGAGAAGAAGGGCAAGAGCCTTTTGCAGCTTATGTGGATCACATACAACGACAAGGTTCTGATCCTGCTATCGATTGCCGCTGTTGTCAGTCTTGCAGTTGGTCTGTACCAGACCTTTGGTGGAGAGCACAAGGCCGGCGAACCCAGGGTTGAATGGGTCGAAGGTGTTGCGATTATTGTCGCCATCGCCATCGTCGTCATTGTTGGATCTTTGAACGATTACCAAAAGGAACGCCAATTCACCAAACTGAACAAAAAGAAGCAGGACCGTTTGGTCAAGGTTATTCGCTCAGGAAAGACGATTGAGCTGTCTGTCTTTGATATTTTGGCCGGCGACGTGGTTCACCTCGAGCCTGGAGATTTGGTGCCGGTTGACGGAGTTCTCATCGAAGGTTTCAACGTCAAATGTGACGAATCGCAAGCCACTGGAGAGTCCGACATCATTCGAAAACAATCTGCCGAAGTCGTCTACAACGCTATTGAGAACCGGGACAATCTTAAGAAGATGGATCCTTTCATTCAATCAGGAGCCCGCATCATGGAAGGCGTTGGTACCTATATGGCTACTTCCGTTGGTGTTTACTCTTCTTATGGCAAAACTCTCATGTCGCTGAACGAAGATCCTGAGATGACCCCTCTGCAAGCGAAGCTGAATGTCATCGCCACCTACATTGCCAAGCTTGGCAGTGCTGCTGGTCTTCTGCTCTTCATCGTTCTCTTTATCAAGTTCCTTGTCGGCCTACCCAAGATGCCCCCGTCCGTCTCACCGGCTCAAAAAGGACAGCAGTTTCTCAACATCTTCATTGTCGTTGTTACAATTATCGTGGTAGCTGTTCCCGAAGGACTGCCGCTTGCTGTGACATTGGCTCTGGCCTTTGCAACAACTCGTATGCTTCGAGATGCCAACTTGGTGCGACATCTCAAGGCCTGTGAGGTCATGGGAAATGCATCAACTATTTGCTCTGACAAGACCGGTACATTGACCCAAAATAAGATGCAAGTGGTTTCTGGAACTATCGGAACAAGTCTACGATTTGGTGGCTCACAGCGTGGAGATAAAAGTGGTGCTTCGACTCCTGTGGACACGAGTGGTGACATTAGCATTGGTGAATTTGCCAAGATGCTCAGCAAACCGGTCAAGGATATTCTTCTCAAGTCTATTGCCCTCAACTCGACTGCTTTCGAGGGTGAGGTCGATGGCGAGAAGACTTTTATTGGATCCAAGACTGAGACGGCACTGCTTATTCTTGCCAAAGCTCATCTCGGTATGGGACCTGTGAGTGAAGAGCGTGAGAACGCCAAGGTTTTGCAGCTTATTCCTTTCGATTCTGGCCGCAAGTGCATGGGTATTGTTGTTCAAGGCCCTAACGGCAGTGCCCGTCTCTACATCAAGGGTGCCTCCGAAATCATTCTCAGCAAGTGTACACAGGTCTTCCGCGACCCTGCTAATGACGATTCTCTTGCTCCCTTGTCCGACGATAACATCGATACTCTCAAGCAGCTCATTGAGAGTTATGCGAGAAGGTCTCTCCGAACAATTGGTATTTGCTACAAGGATTTCCCCTCATGGCCACCCAAGAATGTCAACCACATCGATGGTGGCAAGGAGGTAGTTTTTGAGGACATATTCACTGATCTGGCCTTTATTGGTGTTGTCGGTATCCAAGATCCCCTCCGAGAGGGTGTTCCCGAGGCTGTGAGGCTCTGCCAGAAGGCTGGTGTCACCGTTCGCATGGTCACTGGTGACAACAAGATCACAGCTGAAGCCATCGCAAAGGAGTGCGGCATTATCCAGCCCAACTCTATCGTCATGGAGGGACCTGAATTTCGGAACCTTTCCAAGCTTCAGCAAGAAGAGATCATCCCTCGCCTGCACGTATTGGCACGATCCTCCCCTGAAGACAAGCGAATCCTTGTTAAGAGACTCAAGGACAAGAACGAGACCGTTGCTGTTACTGGTGACGGCACCAACGATGCGCCCGCTCTCAAGATGGCCGATGTTGGTTTCTCAATGGGTATTGCTGGTACCGAGGTTGCCAAGGAAGCTTCGGCTATCATTCTTATGGACGACAACTTCAACAGTATTGTGAAGGCCTTGAAATGGGGTCGTGCGGTCAATGATGCAGTCAAGCGATTCCTACAGTTCCAGCTCACAGTCAACGTCACTGCTGTCATCCTCACCTTTGTTACCGCTGTTTCCAACGACGAAGAGTCGTCAGTTTTGACGGCCGTCCAACTTCTCTGGGTCAACCTCATTATGGACACCCTCGCCGCTCTTGCTCTTGCTACTGATCCTCCTCACGACAGCGTTCTGGATCGAAAGCCCGAGCCCAAGGGATCCAGCATCATTTCCGTCACCATGTGGAAGATGATTCTCGGACAATCGATATACCAGCTTGCTATTACTTTCCTGCTTTACTACGGTGGCCCCAAGGGCATTTTGCCAACAAGCGGCACTCCTTCGGATGATGAGATCAAGACACTTGTTTTCAACACTTTCGTCTGGATGCAGATCTTCAACCAATGGAAGTAAGTTTCACCCTTTAACAGCTCAGTGGGGAGGTATACTAACATGTACAGCAACCGCCGTTTGGACAACAAGTTCAACATCTTTGAGGGCCTCACCAAGAACTGGTTCTTTATCGGTATCAGTGCCATTATGTGTGGTGGACAAATTCTTATCATCTTTGTCGGTGGCGCGGCTTTCCAGATCGCCAAGGAGAAGCAAAGCGGAACACTCTGGGCCATTGCCCTCGTGCTTGGTTTCCTTTCTATTCCTGTCGGTATCCTCATTCGCTTGATTCCCGACCATTTGCTGCTGGTTTTGGTCCCCGAGTTTCTGAAGCAGCGAGCCAAGAAGGTCCCTGGCCTCACAGTCTCGGACGAAGAGATGAGCATGTACCCAGAGCCGTTGGCGGACGTTCGTGACGAGCTCAACTTTATGCGCCGCATGAAGGGAGGCCGACTGAACAACCTCAAGTTTGCAATCCAGCATCCCAAGGAGGCGGTCGAGATGGTCAGGTCTAGAAGTCCGTCCCATTCTCGATCCAACTCGGTCAATGCGCCACAGACACCAACACAGGAGAATCCCTTTGAAGGGACACCGATTGGAACACCCAATTCAGCGAGAACTCGATCCGTAAGATCGCGATCCAACTCTGCGCTCGGGGCGCCTACAGTAATGGCGGGTATCGTGGCAGCAGGTGTAGCGGCTGGTTGGCAACCGAAGATGCGACCAGAGGAGGATGGAGACCACAACGACGCACAAAAGTAGACGTTGATACCTGGTTAGGTCTGTGTTTAATGCGTGCGATATTGATTATTAGTATTACTTTGGGTACGGATAGAAGTGGTTGACATCAAACCAATAATGAAAGTGTTTGAACGACATAATTTCAAAGGGATTGTTCTGCCGTTGACGTGATGAATGAGTATCCGTGCGCTCCCATTGGCAGTATTTTATATTAATGGAATGAAGTCTGATAAAGGATCGGATTTGTAGAGATCATGATATGCCTGCCTATTCATTATGAGATGGCGAGTGAGGTTGAGGTTGAGTATAGGTTTAAACTGGTTAGAGCTGACAGACATAAGTTGTAGCCAGCCAATCAGGAAATGGTGACAATCATGTTGGATGGTTGCATCCGATTCAGAAGGGAGAAAACGACAATCAGTCTAGGTTGTCTGACATAAGTTTGAAATGAAAGAACGATATAGAAACCCGCTTATATGTCGAGAATAAATAAGCCAGAGATTGAGAGATTAAATCAGGGTGTCCTAGGAAAGTCAAATGTGAGAGGGGGCAGGCAAGTTGAGTTACATGATACCTATACTACTACCTACCAGTGCATAGTACGTATACGTAGTACATAGTACTTGGCGTAGGTTTTGCCCAAATGTAGCCACACATGCATGCATAGTGCGACATCCAGACAATAGGAGGAGAAGAGAGAAGCGAAGAGGCGGGGGAAGAGATATCTTGTTGGATATCCAATAGCATCTAGACTTTGGGACAGACAGGTCTTGTTTACAAGGATACTTAAAAAAAGAGTCTTGGTTAGGCATGTCTGTGCATACTATGAAAGTTAGAATGTATTTATGTATTTACTATTTCCATCATCTCTCTCTATCCAAGTAAATAGCAACTGCCAATACTAATAATACCCCTGTTATCCAGTGCTCACCATCTGTGATTCCTTCCATTCCAACAGTGTATCCATTCGTGTGGTACTGTACTTCAGACATCACTTCTCTTTTCTCCCTCTTCTTCTTTCCCCTTACAACCTTCTTCTTCTTCTTCTTCTTCTTCTTTACGCGACAGAGTGTTATTAAAGATATTTACCCCCCTATAAATCTTGATTAGTTTATGTTTTCGTGTTTCACTTGACGAAGTTGTTTGTTCTTGACTGTCAGTCAGCATAATCGAGAGACAAAAGACACGCGATAATATTTACATCGAATCAGATCACTAGTCTCTAGATTTGACTTGATCACGATACCTCTCTTCTCTTTTGGTTTGGCGATAGTAGACAGAGGGATTACAAGCTTCTATCATTTTCTTTCCTCTTCTTTCCCGTCCACTAGGTAGGTAGTTATTATCTCCTACTTGACTCGCCCCATTGCCTTCTTTAGAACGGAATTTCTTTCTTTTATATTACACAAAGCATCAACCAACCCACTTGGGTAGATCGATCAACGGTTCATCATTCTGACCTCCACTACGGAGTACTCTCAACCTGAAACCATTCTCTTTACATACACATACATCCCCTTTTCACGACAATAACCTCTTTGTCTCTCTATTGTCTTTTTTTTTTTCAGTCTTGGATATTGCTTAGATTATTCTCTATTTCTAATCACTGTCAGTGAGTCACTATTTAGTTGCTGTAGCTTAGGTACTATCTATCCAAAACAAAGTCAGGTCAAGTCAAGTCAAGTCAGGTCAGGTTAAGCCAAGCCAAGCGAATTAATAACCCAACCAAAGACGCGGTTCTCGATCTGGGTTAATAATAGATGCCACCCTCACCCTCACCCTCGTCTTTCTGACCCGCTTTCTTTCCTTCCATACTACTTACTACCTACACCTTTTACTTACTTCTTTACTTTATTTCCTTACCTCACTTTCACTGTCAAGTGTCAACCACTGACAGACAGCACACACAAAAAAAAGTTCAACTTTTCCCTTCAAAGTTTCTCTTCTTTCACTTTTTCCTCTTCCTCTGCTCTTTCTGCATAACTTCATCTCCTTTCGTCATGAACCCTAAAAAGAATTCTGGGAGAAGCGTCGCCATCTCCAAGCGAAAAGCTCAACCAAATGCTCTCGACACTCTAGGCGATAACCCAACAGAAGATGAAGTCAAGACAGCTGCTGCCAACGTCGCCCTGGCTGATCTCGAGGAGAGAGTTGCCGATGTTCGAGAATCGTGGGAGACGGATTCTTTGTTTGAGGATGCTTTTGAAGAGTTGAGCAGTGATAATACCGTGGCACTTAATGGTGAGTTGTCTGTGTACTATTATCTTACCTCTCTCTCTCTCTCTCTCTTCACTTTAGTTCGACTTTTTGGCTAACCATTTTCTCCAACGAAAAAAGACCCCAAATTGTGTACACCAGAGGAAGCTAGCAGACTTCGTCGGGAACTCCGAGAGTATGGTCCAGCTGTGTTTTGCCAACGCACTGTCGATGCTGGTCACTATACCGCTAGAAAGCTTCTCAGCGCTTTTGGCATTCGTCCTCCCGCTTTTCTCGAGGGCGAGAACGATGATGCCTACTTTCACTTGTTATCGCTGGCCATTACGCGTGAGCTGGGCAAGCGCGCCAAGATTTTGCGTTACAACACGGTAGACGATGCTGTTGATTTAATTGCAAAGAGCAAAAACATCGTTCTCATCACTGGTGCTGGTATTTCCACCTCGCTGGGCATTCCCGACTTTCGCTCCAAGGGAACTGGTCTCTACTCCAAGCTGGAGCATCTTGGTCTCAGTGACCCGCAGGAGGTCTTCGACATTGGCGTCTTCAAACAAGACCCTACTATCTTCTACTCGGTAGCCAAAGACATCTTGCCGAGTACGGATCGATACACACCAACTCACAAGTTCATTGCCATGCTCCACGAGAAGGGCAAGCTGTTGACCAACTACTCACAAAACATCGACAACCTTGAGGTCAAGGCCGGTGTTCCCAAGGACAAGCTCATCCAGTGCCACGGTTCTTTCGGAACCGCTACCTGTGTTCAGTGCGGCTACAAGTGCGAAGGAGAAAAGATCTTTCCCGAGATCAAGGCCGACAAGATCCCGCGATGCCCGCGCTGCATCCAGACTCTGCGCACCGCTGGGGCCCCGCCCAAGCGCAAGCGATCGGCAGGTACCGAGAAGAAGCGACGACGGTGGGATGCCGATAGCTCCGACGACTCTGAGTACGATATTCCCGACGCTGGTGTTATGAAGCCCGACATTACCTTCTTCGGCGAGGCTCTTCCTGATGAGTTCTCTCGCCGACTGACTGAGCACGATCGTGACAAGGTTGATCTCGTCATTGTCATTGGTACATCTCTCAAGGTTACACCCGTGTCTGAGATTGTGTCTTGGCTGGACGCGGACATCCCTCAGATTTATGTGTCTCGCCAGGCCGTCAACCACATCAATTTTGACATTGACCTCTTGGGCGACTGTGACGTCGTCGTTGCTGAATTGTGTCGCCGTCTCGGATGGTCCATGGTACACGAGATGATCCCCAAGGACCAAAAGGTCGAAGTACGTACCGAGCCTGGCTACAAGAGCCGACACATCTTTGAGGAGAAGAAGAAGAAGGCCAAGAAATGAGACCTTTTGTTTTTCTGAATAAAGATCTTTTTGCATGTACTTTGAACGAATGGCATGGAAGACCTGTCTTTTTCATTTCTCATCTCCTTTACTGTATTTGCTACTTTTCTTTTTTTTTTTTTTCGTTACTATCTTCTGCTGCAAGCGGATGGCAAGGCGTCTGGAGGAAGGGATATGCCAACTAAAATAAATGGAATGGAGGGATGGACACGGATGGAGTAAAGGGTGTTTAAACGGGACTGAACCATCTGTTAGAGTTTGATTATTGAGACTGTTATTCTTCTTCGTTACTCCTTATCCCTTAATGCTTAGACGCGTGTTTTTTTTTTTAACGACTTTACGAGCACATCTTCCTGTTGTTTTCAACGTTTCCTTCAAGATTCAACCTTTTTGGGCAAAAGAACCCCCCACATACACAAGAGAGCGAAATCATGAGTCAACACCTGTCTTACTGCAGCGGGTCTTCAAATTCGCTGGCAACCGAACCGAAATTGTGGCGTGAGAGGAGAAAGAAAAGTAGGGCATCGAAACATGATGTAATACCGCGTGGTGCAAGTCAGATAGGATCAGAGGACTCAAAAGTTTTGGTAGAATAAAATGACGGTTGGGATACTCAAGACCCAAGTATTCACATGGCCTACCTTCGATCGAGATAGAGTGGGAAAGGACATATAAAAAGTCGTTAACTAAACTCGACGAACCTAGAACCTAGGGAGACTATGGTCCGGATCGACACTTTAGCTTACGCTAAGCTGATGAAGCCAATACACTCAGTCATATGTACTTCCTGTAATAGGTCGTTCGATTGAGCAATGACCTGGTGGCTCATGCAAGTGTGTTAACCACGATAGTATATAACAACTAACCCAACCATGACAATAATACACGCTGGCATTTAATCATCTAATAGTAACCACTTGCAGTTACCAGTTCGACTTTCGTCTTTTTCACTATGCTAATGCCACTTCGATACTCGTGATACCAATCCACGACTTAGACTCACTGTATTCAAGTCAAATATTCTATGCCCAACCGTTTGTACCCACGCTATAACCACGAAAACCCTATCCAGAAAACCCTATACTTAAATGAGACTCTCATATTTATCTAATCCAGACTTTTGCCCTGTGTTGTTCTGTGACGTGTTGGACATTGAGTTGCCCATGGAGTTCATACCACCCCAATTCGTTGGCGGCGGGGGCATTGAGAATGAAGGGGGAGTAGGAGTAGACGTGTTGCCCGGTGGCGGGGGAAGCGTAAAAGACGGCTGTCGTGTGTTCGAGTTCAGAGACATGTTGGCCATTGAAGCGCCCATGTTGCCTGTAGATGCGCTGGTCCCGAATCCGGAGGAGCCTCCCCATGGACTTGAAGTAGCTTGAGTCGCAGCCGACCAGTTAATAGAAGTTCCGGAGGTGGATGTAGACAGGGGCTTCTGTGGTGCCAGAGGCTGCATTGACTGCATCGGCTGTGATTGCGGCGGTGGTTGAAAAGGCTGGCTCGGTGTGGGCTGTAGTGGTTGACTGAACTGCGTAGACGATGGTGTGAGAGTTTCGAAACGACCTAGATCTGGTGTCACAGTTCTGAAAGACGGTGCCTTTTGAGGTGCAAGCTTTGGTATAGTGTTGCTTGCAGGTGGAGGAGGCGTAGACCACGAGAACGTGGGTGCTGGCGTACTCGATTTCGATTTTGCTGGATCATCCCAGCTGGGAGTTGCTGTGCTCGACCTGGGACTTGCCATACGCCCCTTGACGAGATTCTCAAAATCGTCCTCCGTAGCTCCGTTGCTTTGATCAAAGGTCGTGCCGGTGACTCCACCAAATGCCATAAAGTCCTCAGCTGGTGCTGCGTTGCCATTCGAGCCACCCCCAAGTTCTTGCAGTTTTCGCGTTTGCTCATCTTCAACTCTCCTGGATAAACTCTTGATGAGTTCCATGAAACTTTGGAATTGTTTCAAGTTGAGAAGAGGACCCAAACTCATACTCCAGAGGATGGGTAGAATTTCCATTGCCACAAAATCAGCATCAGCGACCCCGCCCACAACTTTCATTACGTTCAAAGCTGCCATCATGACAGCAGGCTCCTTTGTCTTGATGACTCGGACCAGTGGAACGATCTTTTCCTGCATGGTGTACTTGTCGAGGGCACTTGATGAAGACGTCTTCTTATTCTCAAGTCCGTTGAGTCCGTCGTCTTCACCGTTATCGTTCTTTCCGCCGCAAAGTATCACAAATGCTCGCAGACCGCGGACCTTGATTGCAAGACTGTTTGTCTTACTAAAGACAGTTGCGATCACTGGGAACAGCTCGTTCTTGATAGTGCTGAAGTCGAGCACTGGTAAGACGACTGGCAAGCTACGAAGAGCGGCATCGACAATTGAGTGCGTTGGACATTCGATTGCTGCCAATATGACAGGGAGCATGTCTGAAAGAGGTCAGTACACAATTGATACACCCAGCTGAGGAGACTTACCATCTTTAAACTCTTTTCCGGAGCAATTGCTAGAGATAGAGGAGATATGCTCAAGAACAACCATGAGACCAGCATCTCTAGCAGGGTCTTTCTCTTGTGTTTGCTTGGCGTTGACGACGAAGATCTCCCTCAAAGATGGCCGGACCTTCTCACTAAATGCCCTTTTGGCTGATGGCAGAAGGTCAAGGATTTTGAAGACATTTTGGAGAATAAGTGAGAGAAGATCCCGATCCTTAAGCTCTTCTATCAAAGCTGGTAGAATCTTCTTCTCCATTACTGACTTGGGGAACGAAGGCAAAACCTTGTTGAGACCTCGCATGAATGAAGCCTTTTCATTTGCAGTCTTAGCAGGAAATGAATCCAAAAATCGAATTGTGGACACCAGGATGTTGTCGAAATATTCGCTTTGCTGAAACTCGCGCGCCGTCATTCGTTGAGCAGGCCGCCTTGTAATTAGTCTAGGCAGAACATCATGCGAGAGTTCCCTAGGGAGAGGGCGCGAGGAAAGGTAATTGTTGCTGGCTGATGGAACGCTGGAAGAACTCGAAAACAATCGCTTGTAAGTAGATAAGCTGCCGTGGGATTCTAAAGGAGATTTGTGAGGTGAGTTATACAGAGCGACTGACATGAGTCCAAGAGAGAACATATCAGCGGAGGAGTTGAGGTTGTTGTCGATCACGAAATCAGGAGAGGTATAGTCAAGATTGAGCTGCACCGCTTTGGGTAGTCGAGGATCCATGTTGAGGACTTCATACAAGTTGATCCCTTGAATAGATGTCGGCTTGTCGGATCCTTCCGGAGGGCTGGCAAAAGCCAGTCCACTGATTTTCCAATCAGACTACAGCGTGTTAGTTGAGTTGTCATGATTTGCGTCTGTAATGACATGCCTTTGAGTTGATGAGAACCGAATCAGGGGTGAGGTTGCCGTGGACGATACCAGCATTTTCATGCAAGAATTCGAGCGCCTTGCTGACTTGAAGCAGACCCTTTTGAATTTCCAGCTCGTCGATCTCTAGTTCTCTTCGTCTCTTGGTTCCATCCGCATCCTCAGTTACGAATCGACTCGACCTTCCACCGGGTCCTCCAGCTCGTTCCTGTTCGTCCTTGTCCTGCAACAGACTGGACAGTGAAGCTGTAACGGATTCTGTAACGAATTGCAAGCCTCCGCCTCTCGTCTCCTCCACGGGCTCTACCAACTCTAGAATATTGGGATGTCGTAGCTTCGCAAGACTTGACGCTTCTTTCTTTAGCCGCTCAACGACTTCCTCGACCGTCTTCTTGAACGAGGCTGCGCCTGAACGGCCCAACGAGTTGCCATGGCTGTCCAACGACTTCCTGTCAAAGACAAAGACACTGTAGGGTTTTCCAGTTGATTTCTTCTTCGCATCAAAGATCTTCCAGGGACCAGCCGTCGAAGTCGGTGCTGAGGAGATGGAGTAATTGCCGGTGATGTTGGTGGCAGAGATGGACTTAAAGGCCGAGGAGAACATGATGGCAGCTCTCCATGGATCGGGTCGCAAATATCGAGTCGGGTTGAAAGGGGGCGCGTGGAAAGCAATGCGTAACCGCCGCAAGTTTCAGAGTCGCAAATAGAGGTGTAGCTCGCAGAAAGATGAACAGGAGCCCGCTGATTGATCGTCGTTTAAGCTATAAGAGGAACGGGGATGACGTTGGTCGCGATGCGCATTCCCCATAAGCGTAGGGGTAGGTAGTCTGAGTTGACAAATGTATCCTTCCAATGGATCCATGCTTTAGCTCTGGCAGTTTCCCCACGATAAGCTGATAACGCTTCCATGGGTCTAACCTGTACCTAAGCGGGCAGCTACTGTACGAACTTACTGTAACCCTTGTAGTCAGTCCAGGTCAGCTCAGCCCCCCCCCCCTTCAAGTCCCTTGTCATCGCTAAACTGATGGGGCTTTTACAGCTGCGTTCACGGAACTTTAAGTGACTTTACAGGACGACTCATATACGGCCCGAGACGGCTGACAACGCCTGGAAACGGCTGTCCCTACAAAGTACCTCGGGCGCACATTGTAGCGAACCTATTGAGTCGGTCAATTTCCAATTCACTGGCATCATCGAGCTCCGATACGCCTCCGATCGTAGACAAATGCTGCTAGTACTTAAGTTGATATCCCACCTCATCTGGACCCTCTAGAATATCGCACTTCATTTTAAAAACTTTGTCCTATTTGGTCTTTGTTTGGCTTCAGCCTTCTTTTACACTGCCCGTGTTTTTTTACTGCCAATTGATTTCTGAAAGTACATCAATGATGAGACCTATGCTCGTTCGCTCCGCTCTACGGAGCGCTCGCATGTCGAGCTTCAGACCGTTGTGCCAAGCGCAACGCTTCAGCATCAAGGCTGAGGCGGCCTCATCTGTAAAGCCTCTGGGTCTGGATGCTTCAAAACTCACCATTGAGAAGACGGGGAAGCCCAAAGGTCTCAGCAAGCCTGAGGACCTGGTGTTTGGAAGGGAATTCACAGGTAAATCCTACCCCCCACCCACCGAAATGCGCCGACAACACTTGCTAAAACTTTGACAGACCACATGCTTGCGATCGAATGGAATCAAGACGAAGGATGGCTGGAGCCCAAGATCACACCCTACCAGAACCTCTCTCTCGACCCTGCGACATGTGTCTTTCACTACGCCTTCGAGTGCTTCGAGGGTATGAAGGCCTACAAGGACAAGAACGGCAAAGTGCGACTCTTCCGACCCGATATGAACATGGCTCGACTCAACAAATCGGCCGCTCGTATTGCGCTTCCTACCTTTGAGCCTCATGATTTCACCCAGCTTGTCTCCAAGCTCGCCAACCTTGACGCTCGCTTCATCCCCGACAAGCGAGGATACTCACTCTACCTCCGCCCTACCATGATCGGAACCCAAAAGACACTCGGCGTCGGTCCTCCCGGATCTGCTCTTCTCTACTGCATTGCCTCGCCCGTCGGTCCTTATTACCCTACTGGCTTCAAGGCTGTTTCTCTCGAGGCCACTGACTACGCTGTCCGTGCCTGGCCTGGTGGTGTTGGTGACAAGAAGCTGGGCGCCAACTATGCGCCCTGCATCGTTCCTCAGCTCCAGGCCGCCAGCCGTGGTTTCCAGCAGAACCTCTGGCTATTTGGCGAGGAGGAGTACGTTACTGAGGTCGGCACCATGAACATGTTTGTCGCTCTCAAGAACAAGGAGACTGGCCAGAAGGAGCTCATCACAGCTCCTCTCGATGGCACCATCCTTGAGGGTGTCACTCGCGACTCTGTCCTGGCTCTTGCTCGCGAGCGCCTCGTTCCCGAGGGTTGGAAGATTAGCGAGCGCAAGTACACCATGAAGGAGCTTGCTGAGGCGGCAGGAGAGGGTCGTCTGCTTGAGGCCTTTGGTACCGGAACTGCTGCCATTGTCAGCCCTGTTCGATCCATCTCATGGAGAGGCAAGCTCGTTGACTGCGGTCTATCCGAGATCGAAGAGTCTGGTGAGATTGCTCTCAAGATGAAGGAGTGGATCGAAGCCATCCAGTATGGTGACGAGGAGCATGAGTGGAGCTACGCTATCTAAGGTGATTATGTGTACGGCGTTATATAGCGGTTGGGAATAGACAAATCGGAATCAAAAATAATTACGCTCACAAGAAACATGTTTGCTTTGCCACAATTGCTTGTTAAGGCTCACAATCAGCAATGCTAGCGAAAGTCATAAGGTTATGTCACGGCCCCATTTGGACGGCGAAACCCCAGCACGTCTAGCAATACCATTCTTCAAATGCAAATAACATGTACAATTGACCAGCTTTCCCTCTTTGTATGTCAAAAACCTCCACTTAGTTCTTCTTGTCCTGCTTGGATGGGTCGGGCAGAACTCCCTCCTCTTCTAACCTCCTTCGTGCTTCCTCGAGGGCCCAAGTAGAGACACTGCATGACTGTTAGTACAATTCTTGTAGCATATCCCGGCCAGAATTTCGCTCTTGAGAGATTGCGGCTCTCCAATGGCGATTTATATCCTCCGAGTGCAAATCACTCACGTAGTATCGGGCTTGAAGGCGAGCGCAACGGCGGTGGCGGCAAGACTTCCGAGAAGAATATAAGTAGGCCACTCCCAGCCCTCGGGCTCAGGCTTCTCTCCAGGCTTGACACCCCAAAGCCAGCCGGTGGGAGGATCGAATTGGTGCTCGCCGCCGCCTCCTTGTCGTCGGGCGGACACGGAGAAACCTCTGGAGGAGAGGAGGGGCTGTCGGAGGCAGCGTGCGGCGCGCAGAGGCGCGACAGCAGCGCGGATGAGGGCCATGGTATATAGTCGAGGTGTCGAGGGAGATTCAGCGATGGGATGGCGGGCGAAGGTTCAATGGCCGAGTGACGTTGTTGAGCTTGACGCTGGCTTGTTTGCTCTGAACGGATGCGTACATCACCTAGGTAGACTAATTGCTGAAGTCCGATTTGATAGGCTCACGTGACTCAAGTCACAACACCCCTGTTAGGCTGGTCTTTTACAGGTATTTTGCCTTCTCAACCTGACGGACAAATGGAGGAATGATATGCTCAACATAATCAATCATGTCTACATGCATCATGAATTTTGTCTTTACTCGCCATAGTTGGGCATAGACTATAACTACTCTCAAGAATTGGTTCCATTGGGGGTCAATTGATGAGAAGGATTAGCCACCTATACATCCCACTTTGCCTCATAATATCTCCAGAATGATGAACATTTAAGAAGAAGAAAACTATAATTGACATGCCGAGATACTATCTTGATTCATTTGCTTCACTTTTTCTTAGTATCTCAATCCGTTGAGTTCACATACTTATTTATCTTGGGCCTTTGCTTGGCAATAGTGATGCACGTCCTTGGTTTGGTCGATGCCCAAAAACATGGGATATATCCACTTGAGTTGCTTCCTACATCATACAAGATTCAAAGTTCATAATCTTGAGAACAACTCAACTCATTATTCAACTCATTTTTTGTTTATCATCATTTTTGCAAGCGTGTTCATACCACCCCTTCCTGTCTTTCCCTTCTATACTCGGATTCCGTACTATCCAATAATTGGTAACGAAATCAGTCATTCATGGAATCGCCAAGACGCGTATATATCAACAACATTCATTCATAGCTTCAGCTGGCTGGGCTATATTGTCGGATACTCTCACCAAATGCTTCTATCCGGGAACTGTCCATGTACGAGGCATAGTCAATGTATGACTTTGGCGAGATAATTCCTGTCACTAAGATATTGAACAACTGCTGAGATTCATTCAGAAATCAACTCCATCAATATGGAACGAGACCATCCATCTTCGCCGATCACGGGATCTCATTCTGATAACAGTCAAACAACTGCCGAATCATCCATGGCTGACAATCCAAGTCTAGACCCGAGCGGGCTAGACGTAACCTTAGACCATCAACAAAGATTACGCCCCTTGTCGCCCAGTCAAGGACAATGCAAAGATCAAGACCAAGATCAGGATCAAGATCAAGACAATGATCAAGACCAAATTTATCTCGCTCGTCCAAGCTTCGATTCTAGAAGAGGCTCCTCGTCATTCAGCATAATGCAGATCGATGAGATAATTTCGGATGATCGCATTAATATGGAAACGTATGGCGTTCAAGAGCTTCGTGATGGCTTCTTCGATGCTCTATTCTTGACGCCAAAATCAATAGACCCTGATTTCGTTGCCGAGGTCGCCAAAGCAACTCTACCAAAAGAGTTCGACAAGAGCCATCCCTTGTCGGCAAAGCATTTCCTACCCAGGCAGTTCCATGAGATGGTATCAGTGGCACGCAAGGTTGCAACCACAAGAGCTGGCATTGAACTTATAAAGTCGTTTCTGGCCTTCTTCATTGCGTATATACTCTGTCTCGTTCAGCCAGTTCATAACTGGCTTGGTCGATATGACTATATCATGGCAGTGTCCGTCATTATTAACCATCCAGGTCGGAGCTTTGGCTCTCAACTGGATGGCGCGGTATTGACAATTATCGGCACCGCTGTTGGCCTAGGCTGGGGTAGTGTTGGTCTTCTGCTATCTATATCGACTAACGATGCTCGCGAGGGTTATGGATGGATCTTAGCAGCCTTTTCTATTGTGCTCTTTGCTAGTATGGCATTCCTGCGCGCGTTCTTTATTCGTCTCTACCAACCTACTCTCTGTGCAGGCATAGCTCTCGCCTTCACGACGCTGGCCGAGACACGAAGTGGTGGAATCAAATGGGAAAAGCTTTGGAGCTACGCAGTTCCTTGGGCCTTGGGCCAAGCAATTGCTTTGGCTGTCAATTGCCTCGTTTTTCCTGACGCTGGCAACCATTCCTTGGCAATTGCTCTCGACAAGTCGTTCAAAACCATGCAAGTGAGTACCACTTGCCTTCCTTTCTTTTCATGGCCAGTCACTGATCTCTCAGCGACAGGAATCTCTCGTCATCCCTCGCCCAAGAGATATAAGAGCAAAGAGACGTCTAGCAAAAGCTTTTATGAACGTCTCTCTCGCATATCGAGACATGAGGATTGATCTTACAATTACCCGTTTCCACCCGGTAGATGTACGAGAGCTGCGAAATGCAGTACAGGGTGTAGTTCGTGCTCTTCTCTCCATGAAGACAGATACGGATCTTTTCGAGGAGTGGGACAGCCCTATTGGTATCACTGTCGCAGACAGCTCGGGCGGCGAGTCGTCTTACGAGGACTCTGGACGCAAGGTAGCCCAGGCTCTCTCAAGGCCTACCAAAGAAGTTATAGCTTGTATGGCAGAGGCTGTAAACAGATGTCATGCTGCGCTGATGGACTTGACCGGCTGGCGCAAACAAATCGGACCCCCTCCAGATATCTCCTCGGATATTGTCCCTGTCCAACTGCGTATGAAAGACGCCCTGGAAGCCTTTGATGCAGCAGAAGCACGACTTTTGACATCCAAGGATAGACCCGATACATATGCAGAACACGGGCAGGCTGTAGAGTTGTTTGTCTTTGCGAGGCACGCTCGTGAGACAGCAGCAACTATTGTTCATCTCATGGCCCATGTTCATGATATGCAGTCTCGCTCCAGCCATACACGCGTCAACCTCCCAACTTACCCCCCTAAAAAGGCCTTGTATAGGACGAACGCTCAGGTTAGGCACGATCGCGGCGGCGTTACAGCTGGTATGTACAAGGCGACGTTTAAAGAGATCAGGAGACTTATCAGCTTGACTAATATGAGTGAGGGGCGTCAACCCCATTGGAATTTCCGCTCACTCACTGAAGGAAAGAATGACGACATTGCATTTGATGTGCCGGGTAAGAAGAAGCTACGTTTTAGAGTATGGTTAGTCCTTCGCCGTTTACAGGACATCGAGAGCAAATACGCATTGAAGGTTGCCCTCCTGACTCTAGTTCTAGCTCTTCCTGGATGGCTGGGCACTGAGACGGGATGGTGGAACGCCTACGAGGCATGGTGGGCCGCTTGTTTAGGTTGGATCACTATGCATCCCCGTGTAGGCGGCAACATTCAGGACTTCTTCACTCGTGCTGCTATAGCTATCCTCGGCGCTGCATGGAGTGGTGCAGCACATGCTGCTAGTCGTGGGAATCCATATGTATTGGCTGTGTTTGCTGCGATCTACATGATTCCTATGATGTATCGCTTTACACAGAGCAAGCACCCAGTATGTTAGTGTCTACTATTTGAGAACTCTACTGACAAGATACGCAGAGATCCGGTCTTATTGGTTGCCTTTCGTTCACCGTCATATCTCTCAGCTTGCGAAGCCATTCGATCGAAGCATCTGTGATATTATTGGGGGTTCACAAGGGCATCGCCTTCTTAGTCGGGACGATAGCACCCATCATAGTGAACTGGATGCTCTGGCCCTTTGTCGCCAGGCACGAGCTCCGAGGGGCGCTGTCTTCAATGATATATTATATGAGTATCATGTACAGAAGTAAGTTCCGCCCACCTCTTCAAATGACTCCGCTGACCGACAAGATGTCGTTGCAAACTACGTCTACTTTGACGAGGGAAAAGATCCAACTCCCGAAGACATACGGCGGTCCGAGATGCTTGAAAGTCGAATGCGCGAAGGTTTCGTTAGAATCCGACAGCTCCTCGTCATGACACGCCACGAAATTCGTCTCCGTGGCCCCTTTGATCCAGTCCCTTACTCATGTCTCGCCGCTTCCTGTGAGCGATTCTTTGAGTATCTCATCGCTGTCCGACAATCTGCTCTCTTCTACAACCCAAACTACATCCGCGATAACCCTGTTGCTGCTGAGATGCTTTTCACTTACCGGCGAGATGCCGTCGCCGCCATTCTCAGTAATTTATACACGCTCTCTGGTGCTTTGAAGCACCAGAAGAAAGTGCCTGTGAGTAGTTCCGCCTGCGCTATTGACAACACCAGCTAACAAGTATCCAGCGCTACCTTCCGAGCGCCGCCGCGGCAAGGAAGAAACTCCTCCATAGGACTATCGAGGTCGCTAAAGAGATGGAAGAGAATGTTGAATACCCGGAGCTCGAGAGGCAAAAGACGTGGAGTGACATATATAGCTATTCATACAACGAGAGCCTTACGGGCTGTGTTGCCCAATTGGAAGAATTGGAACTGTTTACAAAATTAATAGTGGGAGAGAAACGGTGAGCTGGATTCCTATCCCCTCGTGGTCACTACTAACAAGAAACAGGTTCGAAGGCAAAAGGCACTTGAGTTACTATGATGAAGATGGTGATGTATCGCCTGAGCGGCTTAATTGATCCTATCTTAAATGTATCCTGTTCATGCAATGCTATGCCAGCTCGCTAATCAAACATATGCGCCATTGGTCATTTCGTTCAATATATCCCTCGTAATAAGTTTGCCCTTTAATAACGCCTTGTCGCTAATCCTGGCCGTTTTTGGTGAATGCCTCCGATTCTCCTTCCCGGCGGCTTTCCTCCGTGGTGACTTTGTCTTTTGTGTAGCACCCGTAGTTGTAAGTTGTGTGCCAAAGTCCTCAAAATAATGGTTCTCCAACGCATTTGCAGGCATTTCATAAATCCAATTTCGATCCTCCATTAGAGAGATGAATTGGCTGAGCATGCTGTCGCTCCCGCTGCCCTTCAGCGTCGATTTGCTTCCCACAACGAGCAACTTCGTCTTTGCTCGTGTAAAAGCAACGTTAATTCGTCTCCAATCCTTTAGTAAGTCTCCAATATTGCAAGCTTCATTGCTTCGTACCAGACTAAGGACTATGACCTCCTTGTCTCGTCCTTGGAAGCGGTCTGTTGTGTGCATCTCTACTCCAGAGAAAGCTTTAAGCTTGTCTTTCAGCATGAATAACTGCGCTCGATAATGTGTCATAACACCAATCTCTGTATCCGGAACTCCAACTGTCAACAAACTATCAACGAGCTGAGAAACAATGCGAACTTCAGCTGAGTTGACAATGCGTTTGCCTTGGGCTTCTTCACGTACAGGTGGCTGGATGGTGTCAGTGTTAATGAAACGCACCCGAGCCTCACTGTCAAGGAGATCGTATAGCCAGCATCGGTTGGGACCAGGTGCAGAACAAAACGAGCGAGGCGTTGCCGCATGAATGGTTGACGCGTCGTAATGCCGCTGTGTCAGAGCCTCCATGCGTGGAACATGAAGTTTTCTCTTTTTGAGCTGTTCTGTGCCACATCGAAGCTTCCCATCATAAATTAACGTGTTGCTAAGAGTCATAATGTCTTCGCACATACGATACTGATGTTCCAGATTTACGACCGATTCAGGATGAGTGTCGGATAAGAGCTTGAACAAACTGACATCAAGACCACCTTCACGCGCCTCTTCATTCCTTACCACAGGGGGTAATTGGTTGTGATCTCCAACGAGCACGAAGGTACGAGCCATTCTGATGGGACCAGCGCAAATAGGGAGAGTAATCTGGGACGCCTCATCCACAATGCAATAGTCGAATGTCCGTTCATGGAAGACAGGATGGTTGATGCCGAGACATGTTGTAGCAACAATTGGCGTTCCGTGCCAGGCCTCCTTGATCTCCTCAAATGACTTCATCGGATGGCCAGCAAGAGTAGCAAACTCCTGAACTTGGGGGTGCACCTTGGCAGGGGCACCAAGGCGAAGAATAGGTATCTTGTCCGCCTCAAGTTTAAGCAGGATGTTGTCAACGGCCGTGTGAGTGTGTGAAGTAAGAAGTACACTTTTCCCCTGGGACGTCAGAGCTCGGATGATGTGAGCAATGGTTGTGGTTTTTCCAGTACCCGGCATTCCAAGAACAAGT
The DNA here is from genome assembly GCA_013623685.1 of Fusarium transvaalense. Taxonomy (NCBI): domain Eukaryota; kingdom Fungi; phylum Ascomycota; class Sordariomycetes; order Hypocreales; family Nectriaceae; genus Fusarium; species Fusarium transvaalense. The sequence continues at coordinate 66,789 of JABFFG010000152.1, forward strand.
GCGTAGTCCTGGGCACTCATAACCTTCTCGATGGCTCGATGCTGGTCAACATTGAGGTTGTCTCGATCAGAGACTGTGTACTGAGTGGGTGCTGCCTTGAATCTGGGTGCCTCCAGGTCAACGATCAGTCGTCGAATCTGCCTCGCCCCGAAAATGTCGTCTGCCATCATCTGTACAAGATTGTTTCGAACAGTTGCCATTCCATTGCTAAACTCGTCCTGGTCAAGTCGATACCTGATAGGGGCCTCTTTGATCTTGCCGGTAGTTTCGTCTTGAGTTGCACCCTCATGGGCGACGTCCATGATACTGGCGAAGATCTGATTGTCAACCTCATCAAACCCAGGCTGTCGGATGCGGGCATTGTGTAGACGTCTGTCGACTGCGACACTTATTCGCTGCCTCTTGACTGCTGTAACATAGCCGATGGCCAAGGCAAAGTGGCCGTCCTCGTCAGAAACTACGATCGGCTCTCCCACCGTCAGCTCAGACTCGAGGAATGAGAAGCCGGCTATCTGATTTCGTTTAACAAAGGTGTAGTGATAACGGTTGATCTTGGGGTTGTCTGTGTCGACTGATGCAGATCCCTCTTCAATAATGACATCGGCAAAGCACCGCGACTTCTTTTCACGCTCGGCGCTAGTCATCGTCCATAATTCTCTCTTGGTTTTCTGGCTCTCCTTTTCTTCCTTGGTAAGCAAGTTCTCCCATTTAATAAAAAATTGTTGGTGTTGGGGAGTTAAGTGTTTGACAAGCTCGTCGAATTTCTCGTTCATTCCACTTGACTCTCCGTCGCCGTCGTCGGCCAGTCGGTGGTAAATAAAGCATGATGTCTTTGCGTAGCATTTGCCACACATATGTTTGCTCTTGAGCATTGGCGGTAGCTGAACACTTCGCTCACGAACGTAACATGCCAGCTGATTTCGTTGCATAATCATATGTCGGAGTTCATGTCGAATTGCAGGGATGCGCATCGTTTTTGACGTTTCCATGTAGTAGAGAATGCCATACGCAATCTCAATATCATATCGATCCGACAAGAGCAGTGTATAAAGTGCGGTCTGTGCCATGTGGTTGCTGTTTGCATGCTTGCCAGTTTTGACCTCGAATGGCACAGTCAAGGTGCGAACATCTTTTCCATCTTGCATCGCAACTTCAACGGTCGCATCGATGTTGCCCTTCAGTCCGTACATCGGAGACCAGACATGTTCCTCAACGTCTAAAAGCTTGGTCACAGCCATGTTGGCCTTCTTTCCGTTTCGGTCTTCAACGACTGCATCAGTTTTGGCTTGCGAAGATACGAAAGCACCAGCCCAGTAGCTCAGCTCGGTCATCTTCGACTGCAAGTGCTCCCTGGCCGATGGTATACCGACTTTAATGGTGTAAAGATCTTCAACATGCTTTTCTGTAATTCGCTCAATAACAGCGCACAAGAACGGTAAATCCCACTTGTTGGCAAGGAGTGCCTCCTGGAATATTTCGTGCAGCATGGTTCCATAGATAAGGGGTGGTGTTGGTGGGCTGGTAGCCTTGACTCGGTCTTGAAGCACGGCACGCCGCATGCACCCGAAAGAATCAGCAACCACAGTTGCGGAAATAAGTTGGTCAGGGTGTAAAATAAGGAGGTTCTGCGCGTCGTCGACAACACATTGGCCTCTTGCAGTAAAGTCGCCTATGACGTGGACGTAGGCCTCAGCATGAGCTGGTGTATCAAACCACGACCCCCTTAAATGAACTGTCTTGATATCTTTCGAGTTGTCGGCCTGGATGAGAAGGATCTAAAAGTCGCAATCAGCAAAAGTCAAATACAGCCACCGACTGCCCTACCTTTTCTGGTCGTGTATTCCCATACTGATCGGTGTACTCGCCCTCTAAAACATTCGTAACCAGGTATCGTTGAATTGTTTTGGGTTTCCGGCTCTACCTGTCACTTAGCATATGGTGGGTCCTCCTAGGTTGTGCGACGTACGTCTCCGGAGCAATTTTGAGCTGCTTGAGTTGCTGCCAATTCTACGGCTTCGAAATCAAAGTCTCCTTCAAAGGCATCTCCAAAGTCCTCGTCCAGATCGTCGGCTCTTGTTGTTGCGGGTGCTATAGGTACCTGTCGCGAGTCGGTTGTAATGAGTTCTTCTGCTTCGTTGAAGATGTCATCGTCCAAGTCCTCGAATTCGTCCAGCAGCTTGTCGTCAAACTCGTCCTGTAGTGTGTTTTTAGGTGCTGTTGCCTCTGGCCGAGGTTCCATTTCCGATTGGGTCGCGGTAATACTCGCTTCCAGTTGCAATATTGTGTCGTCGTCAAACTCGTCAAAGTCATCGCCCCCATAGTCCGAGGAAGCGGGCTCTGAGGCTTTGATTGGAGTCGGTGGTCGAGCTTGGTTCTGCGCAGGGGCTTGCATAGGTGGCGGTATCTGAGGTTGAGGTCTAGGCTGGGGTTTTAGCTGGACTGGAGAGCCACTACTAGTGGCACATATCCGCCTCTTCTTAGGAGAAGGAGATTCTGGTGCATCTTGAGGCTCCTCGCTCTGCCCGTTGATGCTACTAGTTACCGTATCGAGCAATGCGGTTACCATTGAAGACTTCGAAGCCTCCATCTCTTCCTTCTCGCTGCTAAGTCGACTACCCGAGTTTGATCTTTCAATCCTTCTCCTCTTAGGCCAGTTCAGCCCACAACTTATCGCCCGTCGTAGGCTAGACTCACCGGCCGCTGGTTTCATCGGCCTCGGCGACGACGACACCATCAGCTGGGCCAGTGTTGGATTTGCCAGTCCTAGGGGGCTATCCGCACTATCGGTTCCATTAAGGGAGTATCGGTCCCAGAGGTCTAAGGTCGGGTCTGCGTGTGGCGACTTGAGAGCCTGTGCTAGCTTTTTGACGTTAACTGAAGGTGTGTTTGGCTTTTCCGCTATCGGCGACGACACAGGCGATGAGCTTCTGGCACGTTTCCTTCCTTTTCGAGATAACATGGGAGACAGTGCGTTCATATAAAGGTTGTCCTGCCTACTGTCCCAAAGTAATCGATCATTTGGCGAAGTAGTCTCATCATCAGCGCCTTCAGCAGTCTCCATTAGGTCTCGCCAGGTCAATCGAGTGGCGGGCGTGGTTGTTGCATCGTCCTTGGCTCGACTTTTGGATGTGTTTTGTTCGTTTTCTGTGTCCTCTGGAACTGATTCGCCGGGTTTTGGGTGGTATTGGAATTTATTGAGTTTATTCTTGGTGACCTCAGACACTGGCTGGAGAGGGCGAGGCCTAGGCGTTTGCTGCACGGGGTTGCTCCTCGAGCGCTGCCATGGCGAGCGCTACAACAATTAGCGATGGTCAAATAGTAACTTTTGTATCATACCTTATTTCGGCCCACCTGATCCGAATAGGATTTTTGGAAAGTCATTATACTTTACAGAGCTTGAACATGCCGAGTTTCAAACTCGTCAAGTACGATGATAGTGGGACATTTGAATTGAGTGTAGGGAATGGCACGCGTTTAATGACTTGAACGCGTCGCGATCGCGGTACCCCTTGCAGTTGTTGTTACCAGATCACGTGCTTCAATAATTACAGAGATGTAGTAGGTAGCTCCTAGCCTAAAGCAGCTGCAGCTCATACCTCTAGACCTACCCCAGTTAATGGAAGCTACTCCACATCTTGAACGGTATGTGCGTCAGTGGGCCGAGCTTCTCAGCGTCACCATTTTTGGTCCCGCCAATTCCGTCATTCGACGATCTTTCACTGTCATTGAATCGTCAATTTTCAACGTCCACTCGACGTTCGGCTCTTTATAGCTCATAGCCATACTCGTAATGGCGATGAATCCTCAACCCAATGGCCCCGGGCCAGCTCAATCGCGAGAAAACTACAGACACTCGATGGACGAATGGCGCCAAGCAGCGCTCGCCCAGCGCAATCAATATGAACCCCGCGTTAAAGAGCAGGTTACTCGATCGTTTCACGAATACTCTCCCCCGTTATACGCCTCGATCATTGGATATCGTCGCGATTGGAACCTCCTGGTTGCAACTTCACGAGTCTCTGGCTTTGCCGCTACTCTCGGTAGAGATCTTGAGGACGAAGAAGCAAAGGCCATCGCCGAATACACCCTCAACAACATCCACACAAACGCCAGTTTGAAATGGCTGAGCCTCGCACTCGCTGGATATATGACCTATCGTGGCCGCCGCACGTGGCAATTCCCCTTCTACAAGCCCAAGCTTGGTGGCCGATTCAACCCTAATGAGGCTACCAGCATATTCACCAACAAGAAGATCAGGGGCCCCTACCCTCGGTTTACATGGCATACGCTCCGATTCACTGCCTATCTTGGCGTCACGATGTTTATGGTTGAGCCCGCCTTCAGAGCTGTCAATTTCATCAGGACCGAAGCTGCCATGACACATGATCCAAGGTTAAAGCAGTTCACCAAAGATGCAAGTCAGCGTGTTGAGCAGGTCATGTCAAATCCTGGCATTTCAAAGACCGCATTCACGGGCAGAGACGCGCATAGGGGTGGGGAGGATAACCCCTGGGCCAGCAACGATGCAAATAACACCGACTCCGAGAGTAAATATCAGTCATATCAGTCTGCTCCCACACAATACTGGGACAAATCCCAGTCCTCCACCGCTACGCAACAAAATCAACAGCCACCCAATGATGATTGGAGTGTCCTGGACGATGACGACGATGCATCGCCCATCGCTGCCTCTGCTCGCAAACAGCCTGTTGCTGCTCCTTCAGGCTCTGCATGGGACCGCATTCGGCAACAATCACAGGGTGCTCCCCGACAGCAGCAGCAGCAGCAATCTGATTACCAGTCCCGAGCTTGGGCAGCCCGTTCTCAAACCGAATCACAACCGCAGTCACAATCTGGTTGGGACAATCAGGGTGCTGGTAGCTCCAGTGACAGCTTTTCCTTCAGTAAATCGGATGAGGAACGAGCTGTTGCCAAGGAACAAGCACAGAACGAATTTGACCGGCTTGTTGAAAGGGAAAGAAGTGGTGTAGACCAAGAGAACTCTTGGGGACGTAAATAGAACAAGTGATGTATATTAAACATTGTATTGGTATATGAAACCTGGAAAGTTGTATATTTTATAATAAACTAGGTACTACTGACACTATGGATTTATGTGATTCATTTTGTTTTTGCTAAAACGCTGAAGACAAGTTTTCAGTATGTGATTATTGCCGGCCAAGCCGTCTACGATGTGCCTATATCCTACTAAGATCGATTGCTATCATCTTTCGTTTACTGCTTGACTTCATCAGACACTCCAACAGGCTCAACTATGTCACCGCCCTCCTTCTTATCCACAGTCGTCTCCAAGATACTCTCGCCAGCAGTATTCGTAACGAGGCTCTTCTCCACCTGAACGGGCTCTTGTTCATGTTGAGGTTCCTGTGCTGGCACCTCCTGGGCGGATGCTTCCTGAGCAGGTTCGGGAGAGGGTTCAACGGCGGGCTTCTGCGCAGGAAGTGTGGGCTCGGCCTCTTGAGGAAGTTTTCCAGCTGCAGGCTCAGGATCTCTGTGCACTGGAACAGATTCTGACTCAGGCTCGCCACAGATTTCTGGCTTGGGCTCCAGGTTAGGTTCTGACTTGGGCAGTGCTTCTTGAGGTGCTGCGGGCGCATCGACTGGCTCCTCCTTCTTTTCCACAATTGGCTCTGGCTGTGAGGCAGGCTCGGGCTCAGGTGCCGACACAGGCTCGGATACAGACTCAATCGTGGGCTCAGATGTGGGAGTTTGCTCGCCAGAAACAGACAAAGAGCCTTCTGGGCTGATGGACCAGAAGGTCTGAGGAATGGAAAATGTCAATGAAGGGGCTGCAGGCTGGGCGGCGGGCTGGGGTGCGGTTGTGGCAACGGCAGCCGGGCTCCTTGCTGGAGCTCGGCGCTGTGGACCACGGGCCCGTCCCTTGCGAGCATCCGAAAGCGGGACTTTCTCCTTCTCCGACGTTAAGTCCTCCTCCGCCTTGGGCTCCTCCTTTTTAGGCGGAACATGTGGTCCCAACTTCAAACGCTTGTTGAGGTCACTCATGAAGCCTGCTTGAAGCGCAGCAATCTTGCTACCAGCAGGCCTACTGGGTACAGGAGGCTTCTGTTTGCTCTCGACTGAATCTCCTGAAGAAGATTTGGTGGGTCGAGGAGGGATGCTAGGTTTTGGCTTCTCCGAGACAGGAGGCCTTGACTTGACATCGTCTCCTGCAGTGGGCTTAGACTTGGGTCGCTCAGGAATCGAAGGACGATCTTCAGACGCTTTTCTGACCGGTCGTTCAGGAATGGCAGGCTTGCTTTGCTGCGTGGGTTCTTCTTTGGGCTCCTCTTTTGTCTCGGTCTGGGGCTGAGGCGAATCGACGGTAGTCTCATAAAGCTGGCTCTCCGGTGCATCTTCCCAGATATCTCGGCTGGGGAATCTCTGGCCGGCGGAAGGCCTCTTGCTGTTGTTGAGGAAGGAATCCGATTCCTTTGATTCGTACCAGATAGACTTATCATGGTTCTTGGGAGGCTGAACATCTACGGGACCGTTTGCTTCTTGCTCTGCAAGCTCTTCTTGTCTCTGAGCAAAAATGTGAGCAGGGGTCTTGGGACGAGCCAAAGCGGATGATCGTCGTCGAGGCTCCTCCGCTTGCTCTGTTTGCTCTGTAGGGTCTGGGGTCGAAACCTCTACGGTGTAGTGCACGCTATCTGGTGCATCCTCCCAAATGTCCTTGCTAGGGAAATGATGCCTGGCCTTACTACCAGGTGCTGGCTTCTGAGCATCCTTCTTGCCGTCTTCAGGGAAGAGGGGCTCATACTCCTCGACATCATCCAGAGAAGTAGGAGCAAACTCTTGAGAGTCGTTGTTCTTGTAGATGCTAGTGGGTCTGCTCTTGGGTCGATTGGTTCTGCTCAGAGGGCGGCTGAGGGGCTCATCAAAGTCGCCGCTGTCTCGACGATCATGAACAGGATTAACAGCGGGTCGCTGGCTGTAAGAGTGGTCGTCGTTCTTAACTTCGTCCTCAGCCAAAATGGGCGCAGTGTACTTGTGCTCCTCATCGTCCACGGCAGCATCGCCGTCACCATATGAACGATACTCAGGGTGCTTGGGGTCATCAACATGCACTGTGTGTTCACCCTCAGGGCTAGTAATTTCTGACTTGAATGAAATAGGCTGAACCTTGCCTTCACTGGTAGAGGCAGGGCGGGGTGAAAGGCGGGAGGTGTACTCTTCGGTGGCTTGGAAACCAACCTCGTCGGTGGGTGTAGACTGGTAGCCCGATGTGCCTGCAACTATTAGCTATTATTTGTTTTACCGAGAAAATATTGTACTTACCCAGACCCGAGCCACGAGATCGTGTATCTCTAACCAGCCTGTTCAGATCATCCTTGCTCATGGCAAAGTCATTCTGACGATCATGCAGAGGAGTCTGATGTTCCCTCTTAAGAACTTCAGGGTGCTTTTCGTAGTATTCCTTTTCAAGCTTGTCTTGAGGGGCAACGCCATGGCCGTGGAGACCGTAGCTTCCTGGGGGTCCACCACGAGAGCTGTGCTTGCGGTGGTGGTGCTTCTTGAACTCCTCTGAACCGGGACCAGGCGAAGGAGCCTGGACATCACCTAGATGAGGGTTCATAGGCACACGTTGGCCGATTTCAGGGATTCCATGTTCATCCTCAACCTCTTGACGGCCATCGCTAACCGAGACGTTGGTGCTTGACTGCTTTGTGGCTTGGGTAGATCCGGGACGACCAATGCCGAATTGTGCTGCCTTATCGGAGTCGGTACGGGTGACAGCTTGCACACGCTGCTTGGCGCTGTGAGCTGGCAGGGAAGGCTTAGGAGCATGGAGCTTGAGATCCTCGGCGATGGTACGTGTCTGTTCGGGTGACGCAGCTTCGTCCTCTTCTGGGGCCTGAACCTCTTCGGGCTTGATCTCATGGGTCACGGCGCTGTACTCAGCACCCTCCTGGCCAATGGAAGGCATGGAGACACTGGTAGGGCGGTTGATTGGCTCATGTTGAGCATCACCAGGGTTGAATCGGGCAGAAATAGGGCTCTTTTGAGGAATGCCCTCGTTGAAGGGAGAAGGAGCGAACCGAGCCGGGTTGGGAGATATCGAGCGGTCGGATCGTTTCGTAGGGCGAGGCGGGATCTTGGGGGTGTTGGCGGTGTTGGCGGTGGACTCGTTATTGTCCTGGCCTTTAGCCGGGCGAGGCGGGATAACGGGAGGTTGTTGCATGGCGGCGGCAGTCATTGCTGGTGTTTAGATGCTCGATGGGAGCGAGTAAAGAAAGAAATATTGCAGAAACAAAATAAGAGAGGTAGTCCGGTTGCTTGCGTGTAAGACGATGGATGGCTGCGTGATGGGACCTAGAGCAACCAACAATGGGTCAGGACTAAGCGATTAGTATGAAGATCAAAGGACAAGTGCGGAACCAAAGCAATTGGAGAGCATAGCATGGATTTTGGCGCTTTTAGCGACAGGGGGAAAGACTGGTATTTAAAGACTTTTGGTAGCCTCCCAATGGAGTAGACCAGCTTCCGTCACATCAGATCCCATGTGCCTGTGCCTGTTCCTGTACCTGTTGTACCTGTGCCGGTTACAAAGTTCCAGTACAGTACAGTACGGTGCTGATGAGTGCGGCATCCCCCTGTGCTTATCGGATCCACGATTCACGAGCTTGATGTGGCGCCTATGAATGGATCGGATCCGTTGCTATCAGAGCTGGTTGGGAGGCATTGAAAATGCCCGCTATGGCGCACCCTGCTGCGCCCACCAAAGTTGCGCCCGTCGCACACCGATACGATTTGATCTTTTGGTCAGGGACAGAAACTTACCAATGAGAGAGCCGTGATTGGTATATAGTTTTTCGATATTAGTTAGAGGAAGAAGTCAAGGAAGTGACGAATTCGGTAGGAGTTTAGAAAACCGATAAGGGACGATATATAAAGAGCACTGTACAGCAATGGGACTCGATGACTTAACAACCGGTTTATATATGCTCGCCTCTGGCATCAATACAGAAAGAATCGAGCGTCCAGGTGACATATGTCGTTGGGAAGGGATCCAGTGAAGTCCAGTCCAGTGCCACCGGGAACCGTGACTTTGTTCGTCGTCACTAACTGTGAAAACAGGGATAGACAATGGCGCCAAGTAAGACGGTGCGGGACTTGTCTGATCAATACTGTGACTAGATGATGGGGTTGTTTCTGACGAGTTGAAAAGATCGTGGGATGTTTTACAAGTGCTTTCAGATGGTGATCTTGTTGCAAAGCTCATTATCCAAGTTTCAGCTATTTATTGTCGGTCCCAACTAGACCCATACACGAATTGAGCACTTCTCATAACCTCAACCCATCGTCGACCTATGTCGTAAAGCTTACCTCAGAGATCCCAAATAAAGCATTTTCGTCACTTGCAGGAGACTTGGCTACAGTGCACCCCGCATCCAATGATGCCACAGTCCCTGAACGGAAACAGTCTTCAGTTCCATGAGTCTATGATTATATTCCGTCCAATCCAAACCATGGAGTGAAACCTGAGACGCGTGGTGCAACAACATGATCAGTGCAGGAGCTATTCATATTTTTGGGGACTGTGTCCTTACTTGAAGTGCTGTAATAAATTGATATAACTCCATGTTAATGAGCGTCCATCCGTCTTAATGAATAACAGTACATAGCTACTCAACACTTTGCTCCCGCTGACCCGCCATCGTTCGTTCATTATGGCGGGGAACTCTTGCAGCATCTTCCCCACCAACCGATCGATGGTTGATAACTAAAGCCGGTTACGCTTTGCCATCACTTGCTATTTGCGCCGTCCATAATAGGTCAAAGGAATGACGCTGACTCGACGGCATTCTACTGGACAATGCTGTGAATAAACTTGACGGTCGTCTGACCAGCTGAAAAGAAACTATCAAAACATGCATTGCAAGTGAAAACGTTGTTGGTATGCGCCTACGAATAGCCCGGTACATCAGTTCGGGCAACTCCAAAATCGAATAACAATGTCTTTTGTGAGTAGTAACACAGTCTCGGCTCGGCAAAGGTTGTCAAGCCCGGCGACGATCTCAGTGGCCTTGGGATTCTAGACTTTCTTGGAGTCTCGCGGTGAACAGCTGCTGTACTGAGCTATTGAGCTGTAAACAAGAGCTAGTTGTCGAGGATCGCCGTTGTCGTCCAGAAGAAACCTTGTCCCCCTGGGCTTTGAACAATCACGATCCTTCAGTCGAATCACATCCCGTCCTCCCCCTCCACCCTCAAGATAATGCCACGAAACAAAGAAGTTTTCCGCATCTATCCCAAAGAGGTTCGTCCAGACGCCGTATTCCCGTACTCAAACCTCCAGTTCCCCGAGAGTTTGGAAAAGAACCGGTCCGGCTACCCTAGATAGTCAACAAATTGCACATAATTAAGCCAACGAGCAAAAAGATTATGGTCCTTGTGAACAAAACAACATGGTCTATTTCATCAATCGGTCCATCTCTCCTGGTAGTGGAAATTTTGCATCGGTATCGCCAAATACCACAGTGTAACCTCAATCAAAAGCATTCCATGGAGCTTCCGCTTGTTTGAAGGTCTCGAATCTGATTGATACCCACTTCTTCAACCGTCAACCACTTTCAATCTAGCGGCAATTCCGCAGACCCTGGATACAATATCACGAGGATGATAAGAGCCTTTATCGAGAACAATGCTCACGACTGTGGCCCATTTTGGGAGATTGGTCCAGTTCAAGCGAGCTGCGGATGGTATCTCAATGGACATGTGCAGAGTGATCGCGCTGAACTGAGCAGCGATATCGAGCTTTCCATAGCTACTCTAAAGAGCTTTGAAGCTCGAATTAACCCCATCATGCTGTCAGCAAGTGAAAAGACATGCTTCCAAAGGATAAAAGGTTATCTGGCGCAGGAGCACAACATGACCACAAGGACAATGCATATGATCAATTTTTGAAACATAACTCGAATAACAGTCGTCGAAACCCGTACACTAAAAATAGCAACTTCAATCAAAACATGAGCCGTTCCTCGTCCCAGACGCCAAATCCAGCTGGGTATACAGGCCACTGCCCTCGCTCGGCAGGATCCTTACTCGTCAAGATAAGTGGATTATTTTCACATCAGCATCCTCCCTCATCCGCAAGCTACTGAGAGCTCCGGTCACCTCCACTACATGGCGAACTCTTTCATATGATGCCCCGTCGTAAAGAGTAGTATTGGCTTCGGGTTGCCGCCACCCAATTGATCAGGGAGGAAATTGGTGCGCCTACACGATCATCTGCGCGACACCTTGACCACCAAGGGTCTTGCTGCCAACAAAGGCCTGTCCCTTGACACCAGCAAGCAGATAGCACAGGGCAGTCAGCAGCAGGAAGACGGCGGCAGCAACCAAACTACTTGCGCCGCTGACAATACTGATGAACTGCAGAGCAGACATGACACCGTAGGCGGCCGCGCGCATGTAGTTGGTCGAAATCTTGCGAATGAGTTCGTCGAACTTGGAAGAAGTTGGGCAGATTCGGAGCAGAAGAGGGACCTCAATAAACAAGATAACAAATGAGGATGCGCTGTATATGGTCAGTTTGGATGTTTGGCATGATGCGGAGAGAGCCTTACATGGCAAAAGCGCAAAAGATGATGCGAACAACGTTAAACGAGAAGATGTTGGCAATTCCAACAGCCAGAGAAATGATCATGGAAAGAATCCCAAGCCTGTACGCCAGCAATGTTAGTACCTTGTCGACGGCGCAGTTCGTTCGATATGGATCAAGTCGCAAAGAGGAACTTGATAGCTGGCGAGCTATGATTGAAGCTGTATACAGCTGAGGATAGGTAGCTTACCATTGCCCATAGATGCCTACACCATGGTTAGTACTAGAAATAACCAGCGCAATGCGTTGGGAGCAACATACTGAAGTTTCGCGTTTGGAACTCTTCCTTGAGCGTCATCTTGACAGCTTACGTCGAACGTTCGTATTCGGGGTTGGAGCAGCCGAGGGAGATTGTGGAAGCCGAGAGCGAGAATCGATGCTGGATCGAATTGACAGAGAGTGGTATCGGTCGAAGGTTGCGACGGAAGTCAAGATCGACTCGAAAGCCGTGGAGAGATTGATCGTGGATTTCGGAGTGTTGTGTTGTGAAAGTCTGAAATGATGCACGTAGCCTTTTCGCAAATGACGGATGGAATAGGATGGGATGGTTGCTGAGGTGGTCCCCAGTTTTGATTGAGGCTGGCGCAGGGCTTGGCTTTTAGTTATGGTGGATGTCAATACGGACAAGGCATGGAGGCCCGGTGAGTGGAGGACCCAGCGCTTGGGCTGTCGTTTTTGTAGGGGAAAGGGTCCCTGTAAGGAGGATGGATGGTGCGCTACTGACAGTCAATGTGAGACGTTGAAGGGTTCCATGCAATTCGGCTCTTTATGAAACACAACAACAAGCACATGTGTTTCCGTTTCGCGATTTTGGTCGTTTCTCTTTCTCTCTGCGCTCTTTCATACATATACATACTTATTTTCCATTTAGGCAGCTTTATTCTCTGCACATCCAAGTGACGTACGTTGACCACGCGGCATTGCCAAGCCTTGCCCAGAACTGAGTGATGCGGAGTTGTTCGCTTACACGTCCGACGGTTTTTTCTTTCTCTTTCTTTCAGAGACGCTTGACAGTTTTGCCAAGGCTATTCACTGTCAAGTCTTTTGACTGCTTGGTCTCCATAATTTTAATGGGTCTGTCTAGGCATAAAGATATCAAACATGAGGCTATTCGGAGCTGCATTCGATACCAGGCATCTTTTTAACACGGCAGAACGTGGCTCCACGAATCAGCACTAGAGGCGCCTTAAAACATAGACAAGAATCCATGTGAAATACTGGTTGTCAACAATCAATTACAATATACGAGGATGAAGACAAGTCTATTAGAATCTGATCCGGATCTCTCAGCACAGGCTTCATTGCCGCATCTTCCCTTCCATGTTGTAGTCATTCAGCCCTGTCACTGACAGGCCATCCTTTTTGAAGATCATCCATATCTCAACAACGTGGTCAGTGGGGTGGTTCTTGCTGCAAGTGCGAACTACCATTACATCATCTTCAACGCACTTAACCTCTTCTTCTCGGTACTGTACTGTACCTTAGTAGCTTAGCAAGCAGCAATGCTCGGATTGCCGGCTTATTAAACGACCAACTACCATTGTCGCAACGTGTGTTTAATAACTCTCTGCTTCTCTTTGGTCATTCTCTCAAAACACACCAATATCGAATGGCATTGAAGTCACAATGACTTATACTGTCCTGTCAAACAATCAGGTCAACTCTATCTTGGAGGGCCTGAAAATTGATGAGCTTGAAGAGTTTCGTCATGTCCTGGCTTCGTCCCTTCATGAGTTCTCTACTGGTGTGCCAGCTTTAGAGGAGGCCTTCCAGGAACCAGAGCGTACCTCAACACTACACCCAGAAACAATGGCCGAAACCCTTTATATTCCCTCATGTGCGCCATGCGGAATGGGCTGCAAAGGTGAGCTAGTTGTGTTTGAACAGATGAATTAATCTGACTTGTTAGTGGTCTCTTCGACCAGCCCGGAAGCTCCTCAATACCCTGACGACCCTGATCAGCTTGGTCCAATTGGCGTTGTAAACTTGTTCACACCAGACGGAACACCACTTGGCATCATAAATGCAACTACTTTGACAGCCTTCCGAACCGCTCTGGCCTCAACCTGCCTTTTGGCTCGCCGTAATCACGTCAAGACCTTGACCGTATTTGGCAGTGGCCTTCAAGCTTACTGGCATATTCGGCTTGCTCTCATGATGCGCGGCAAAACAATCAAGCACATTCATGTCATAAATCATCGATGGAGCGACAAGGCGACTGGACTACTAAAACGATTCGCCAACATTGATCCAGAGGTCAAGCAGCGGGAAGGTTGGTCGGAGGCCAAATTTGGACTTCTGATCCCCGCATTCCACGAGTATAAGCGCCTGGTTAAAGAGCAGATAAGGGAAGCTGATGTAATCTACTGTTGCACCGCATCACAAAACGACCTGTTTGATGGGTCCATCTTGACGTCTCATGAGGGCCGCAAGAAAGGAAGACTCATCATAGCTGTGGGAAGCCTTACACCGAATCATCGAGAGTTGCCAGAAGACGTGATACAGCTGGCAGTTAAGAGGGACGATAAGCCACATCGACATTTCCATAAGCATGCTATCGAAGGTGGAGTAATAGTCGTTGATAATATCAGAGGAGCACTCAAGGACGCGGGTGAGATCATAGCGGCCAATATTGGCCCTCATCAAATGGTTGAGTAAGTATTTATCACTATTCCCAAAGGCATAGCTAACATGACACTGCAGGCTGGGAGAGCTGGTGATGCTTCACCGCCTAGCTATAGAAGAGTCTGACGCATCTGCTAGTAGTCAGGCGTCTTTGACTTCCGATATGGATAAGATGGATGTACACGGTAGGAGCTCCATGTCCTCCATTTACGGTAGTGGTAGCAATGCCAGTGAAACGCCAACAAGCCCCACGGATTCTGTTGACTCCGAAGGGCGGAGGTCCAACTCGATCTTCCACTCGAGAAAGAGCTCTAGCAGCTCTTTGGATAAAGAAAAGAAGAAATCAGAAGATCATCTTTGCCGGTGGTTACGAGACGGTACCGTGGTGTATAAGAGTGTTGGACTAGGACTAATGGATTTGGTGGTGGGGACACATCTGATCGGGGTTGCAAACGAAAAGGATGTAGGAACAAGGATAGAAAGCTTTTAAACATGGTATAGATTGAAATAAATACAAATATGCTTCATATATGCTGCTAATACTGGTACATTCTTACTCGGCCACCCAGATGGCAGCCATACCCATACCGGTTCCTACACACATAGATGTCGCGCCGACCTTCTGGCCAGTTCGCTTCAACTCATATAGCAGGGTAGAAACTTGTCGGGCACCGGTGCAACCCAGAGGGTGGCCAAAGGCAATTGCACCTCCCTTGGGGTTGATCTTCTCTTGAGGAATACCCAGCTCATTGGCGCACCACAAGCACTGGCTGGCAAAAGCCTCGTTGATCTCCCAGATATCGACATCATCCTTGGAGATACCAGCAAGGTCGAGAGCCTTGGGGATAGCTTTCCAGGGACCCTGGCCCATGAGGAGAGGCTTGACGCCGACAATCGAAGCGCAGACGTACTTGCCGATAATCTTCTGTCCAAGCTTCTCCGCAGTAGATCGCTTCATGAGAAGAACAGCAGCGGCACCATCGGAGATCTGACTGGCGTTACCAGCGTGGATAGAACCGTCCTTGGCAAAGGCAGGGCGGATCTTGCCGAGGGACTCAACTGTGATACCCTCTCGAACACCGTCATCCTTGGAGACGGTGATTTCCTTGGTGTTACCATCCTTATCCTCGAACTTGACCTTGAGAGGAGCAATTTCCTCGTCAAAGAGACCCTCTTTTTGGGCCTTGAGGGCCTTTTGGTATGATGAGGCGGCAAAGGTATCTTGCGCCTGTCGAGAGATGTTGAGATCCTTGGCCATCTGCTCAGACAGAACACCCATGGGGACCTTGCAGTTGGCCGCCTCGGGAACCTTCTCAAACTCTTCTGAGAACTCAGACACAGCACCAGGACCGTAGTTGAGAGACATGCTCTCAACACCAGCACCAATACCAATATCGATCATGCCAGTCTTGATCTGGTTGGCCACATCGACGGTAGCCTGGAGACCGGAGGAGCACTGTCGGTTGAGGGTTCGGACGGCGATAGATTCAGGGAAACCGGCGACCAAGCTGGCGGCTCGCATCTCAGTTGCACCACCACCGGGGGCAAGCACAGTTCCGACACATAGGTCTTCGACGAGCGCAGGGTTGATCTTTGAACGGTCGAGGATGGCCTTGAGGACTCCGGCCATTAGATCAGCGGCGTGGGTATCCTTGAAACCGCCACGACCTCCCTTGGTGAATGCGCTTCGGCAGGCGGCAGTGACAACAATCTGTTGATGTTAGCGACCAGTTCGGCGCAAGAGATAGCTGTTTCCGTCTTCTGAACGTACATCATCAGGGTTCTTCTGGAGGATCTTCTCACGACCGCCAGCGGTCGGGTTACCAGAGATCTGGCCTCCAATCTGAGCAATGCGGTCGGTGACTAGAGACGAAGTTAGTTTGTCATGACGGTAAGCGCAAAGTGAGGCGACTAAACATACCGCCCATTTTTGCTATGATGTAACTGAGGGTAATGTAGTAAAGAAGTTGAGGGCTGGGTATAATGCGCAAGACAAAGACAGAGACAGGGTGAGATGAAATGTTTAGATGGAGACCAAAGAAGCAGTATCAGAGAGGATTAATATACAGAGAGATTCTCGGTAGACCTCGGATGTTGTGAGAGGAAAGAGTTGGTGGGAAGCTTTGGCTGTCACAGGAGAAGAAGCTACATTAGTACATTCAAGACCGAAGACCGACGCGCAGGACGGATTCCCATTCTAAAAAAAACCGGGGGACCGAGGCATCTCGTCGCCCCATGCTTGGCGCTATTAGCGTCTTTGTTTTAGCGCCTGATCACATGCAAGTTCTCAGTCTCCCCCAGCTTTTTAATGTACAGGAACGCGGGGGGAAGAATCTCCAACAAAACGCTTCTTGACTTGTTGCGTCACGAGGTGACTAAGAAAATAGTTACTCCAAAAAAATGACGATTTCATGGGAGTGTGAGACTGTAAGTAAGCACGTGGTCTCGTTCTATCACATGGAAATATTCGTTGATTGTCATTGACCTGATTCATGCTGCCACCACTAATGTACTGTACTGTACTTCCACCACGATGGGTATCGCTATAGGGAGAAAAACAAAAATATTGGGAATAAACAAAGCCCAACTGCCACCAAGAAGAAAAGAAAAAGATTATCTACAGGGAAGAAAGGGACCAAAACTGTCTCATCATTTCATACAGGTCTCGTAAGAGGAAAGGCCACCGCACTCAGAAATTGCTGGGCTCAACACACTTCTATCGTCATCTTGAAGTGACTGAAGTGACAGAGCATCGCACGGCGAACTAGAGTCTTCACCAGACCCCGAGTCGTAATATGGCATAGGGACCCGTAAGGAATTGTCAAAAGAAGTATCTATCCTGATCAATGGTATCCCCGAAGGCACGGTCAACGCGCGGTTACGACTAGCTGGGAATGGTTGTGGTGTCGGAGACGCAAACCATAACCCAGGGATATCCTGAGGTTGTTGTTGCATGCAGGAAGAAGAGCTGAAATCGGGCCATGATGGATATTGGCTGGGAGGTGCAGATCTAGACAGTGGTGAGACTGCTTCTGTGTTGGGGTTAGCCATCTTTGTACCTGAGCTAATTGGAACTCCATGTATAGTTAAATGCTACTTACCAACTTCATCAACCAGGCGAAGAGACTTGAGTGCGTCAATGCCCAGCTCAATACTGAACCGCTGATCCGGAAGTTTGCCTAATCGAATTCGCAATTGCTGCTGAAAACTTCCAACCGTTTCCACATCAATCACATCCAGCACGCACCAGTGTTTGGCATCCTTCCATCGTGTCTTGGGAACAGGATGTATCTTAACGCCCCAGTTACGAGCAAAATTGTCATCAACGACACTCAACGCACGATTGAGATAGCATTTTGCGATGCATGGTACCTCGGTAGTCTGGGTTTTGAGAGTGATGCGAATCATTTGGCCATCTTTGACTTTTGCTGACTGAGCTTTTGAAAGGGTCTGAAGGGGCTGTGCTGTAATTTGCCAGTTCGAGTTATGCCCGGAAGGCTGTGCAACAGGAGACTGTCCTTGACTCGGAGGCTCATCATCCGGGAAAATTTCAGACTCGTCAAAGGAAAATTGAGGGAACGGGAAAGATTCCCGCTGAGAACCCAAAGGCGAAAATGACTGAGAAGTTTGTGTTTGAGGTTGTATAGATTGGTCTAGAAAAGCCAAATTATTCAACTGCCCACCACTTTTGCTGCGCCGACGAATTGACTCGGTGGCATGGGAAGCAACAGATGAACTACTTCGACGCCTTGATCGTTCTTTGGAAATAGGACTGAGACTTGTGGGTGACCGTGAACGACTCGAAGCCTGTCTGATAGTATCTTCAAGCACACTCAGTTTCAAGCGGCCAGACCGAGAAGCCAGAGCTGGGTTACGCTGTCGACTGGGCGGGGTCATGACTTTGGGTGTTGACAGAACTGGATATTAGGCAGAGGGTAAAAGTGCCTGATTATAATGTTGGACGTCGTTAGACAAAACAAGTCGTGGCAGTTGGGGGAGTTGCCAGAGCCGAAGCGTAAACTTGAAACGGTAGAACACTGTAGTTTAGACCTGAGCCTCGAACCGGACTTAGGTGAAGTATTTCAATACTCCGTATATATATAAAGTAGAGAAACAAATCCGCCAGGGTTTTCCAAACATCGCATCGTGGCAGGCATGGTAGTCAATATGCAAACATTAGTGTCCAGTTATTGGGTGACATCAAGGATCAGCATGCTTCTCGAACGCCAGGCATATCGGTCTGGTTGTCAGCCCAAGTCCTGATTCCCGCAAAACATGTAGAAAACAAGGCTCTTTACTGGCCTTTGGCGCCGGGTGCGGTGCACAGCCTCTGTCTAAGGCGGCTGTGCTAGTGACGGTGAAGTAAAGAGCCGCCTGTCATGATTTGTGCAGTCTGGACTGGCTACGCACGATTGAAACTGCGCTTTATCACAATTATGCCATGCTTTGTTTTGAATCACAGTTGCATCAAATATATGTGACTGTAATTAATTCAATTGACATCCGTTGTATCAACGTAGTTTCAACCTCATTTTATAAGGCGGCTGCATGTTGGGTTGACAGGTAGGTATTTAGCTAGACTGGTGGTTGCTGCGCCTCTTAGAAGCATAGCATCCGGGCGTCAGGCTCCGAAATAAAAGAGAGCTTCTAACAATCAATGTTACGATAACTTATTTGTTTACGCATGATGCGCATCAACGATTAAGATATTCGCCTGATTGTTGTAATGAGCCGCAAATTCAAGTCAGAGAACGCCGCCTACTATGTGTCGCCTCATGAATCCGAGGACATAAAGACGTCCATATATGCCCCAAAATGGACTCGTTAACAGCCATTTAGGCCGGTGACGTCTATCAAACATACAGTTGGTATACCAATCACGACTACATCTTACTGCATTCTGACCTAGTCGACAGGTCTTGGAACGTAGTTTTCACAGACTCCTAGAAACACCAACAACGCCACCGGAAACAATTGCGTCGATTGACCTTAGAGGGCTGATTCGATGACTCTGAAAGTTGTCCCCAAAGCCTCGTCTGTAGGTGGTCCGGTGCAAAGGAAAGGAATTCCGGAAAACGATGAACAGAGCTGCTACCAGGCCGTATACAAGGTATCGTAATTTAAAGCTTTGCAGTACCATACGATGCTGATATTACATAGATCCTGGGGCAATTTCATGCAACACGTGGAGTTGTCTTCTCTACAGCTCGCTCCCTGGAAGCCTCCTCAAGAGAGAGATGTCGCCGGAGACAGTTGTACCATCAGCGGAAGCCCGACTGTGGAAAAGGTCAAGTGACTAAGATAGATAGACCAACTTGCCATGCTTCCCGACGCAAACAGAAATGGGACAATTCGGAGCATGTATATCAGAAGCATAATCGAATTCAGGATAGGGACCTATCAGCTAAGAAGAACGGTACTGACCCCAGTCCCGAGAGGAACAAATACATTTACAAAAGCACCGACCAAACTGCGGAGCCTTTGGGAATAGAGGACTTAGAAGAAAAGATAGGATGCTTGGCTATTACCTTGAAGGACAGGCCATTGAGAGCTGTCAGTCCAGGCTTCGAGGAAGCTTATATGCGAGGAGAGCCCCTTACGCCTCCCGAGATCGAGTTTTCTGAACACAGTGATGTGGAAGATGACTATTGGACCTGGGATCAGGATACTCAACTTTTCAGGCACTGGGATGAGGACTTGGGAGAGTGGGTCAGCTTTCCTGAGAGATTTGACTGAACAAGAAGTAGAGGCAAGACAGAATACAGTATAGCAGTAAGTACCATATATCGGACTTTTGTGAGACTAGATAGTAAGTAGTCACTTCAAAACACTTTCGTTGATAAATCCCATTGGCTATTCAACTCTCTCAACATAATGTGACCACAGCCTCAGCGCCATATACTTCTTATCCGCCCAAGTAACCGCTCGGATACTCATGATATCATCAACCACCCTCCCAAGCTCTCACGCCTCAACATTAAGCCTTGCTTTCAGGCTTATCCTTGACAACCTTGTCATTGGGAGAGAAGTTGAGACTGACGCTGTTCACACAGTGACGTTCGTCAGTGGGCGTGTCAAAGCCCTCGCCCTTGAATACATGTCCAAGGTGACCACCGCAGTTGGAGCACACAATCTCGGTTCGTGCCATGCCAAAGGCGCGATCCTCATGACGGACAACTGCACCGGGGATGCTGTCAAAGTAAGCTGGCCAGCCACAGCCAGACTTGAACTTGTGAGTAGCCTTGTAGAGAGGTGCATCACAACCTGCACAAGTATAGACACCTTCGTCAGGATAGTGCTTGTCGAACTTTCCTGAACCGGGAGGCTCGGTACCCTTCTCACGAAGAATACGGAATTGCTCTTTCTCTTGATTAGTTACCGTGTACCAGAAAATAGACAATGAGGCAACTCACCCTTGTTCAGGACAGCTCGCCACTCGTCGTTTGAACGTTGGTCAGGATAAGACATGTTGGAGTTGTTACTGGATGAAGTGCCAAACAAAGCGCCCAGGATAGGAATTCCAGACATAGACCGAAGAGGAATAGGTCGATAGGCCAAGTGTGAGGTCAGTGGAGGTCTCACACGGGTAATGTTTGAGAAGGTGAAGATGATGTTTGACAGGAATGGAGAGAAGCGCATTGGATATGAGGATTGATGCGTATATTTATATTTGGTTGAAAGGATGAGCTGCCATTCCCATCTCAAAAGACGTTATAAGTCCAGGGTCTTGGTTTAGTGGCAATCTGTGGAATCATTTGCATCATCGAGTAAGATCCAATGAGGGAGGTTGCTAAGCAAAAGCACAGCCACAGCTTAAAGCCTGCTGTATATCTAGATACGCTGTAATTGTGGCTCTGACCATGAACTTCCAGCGCAAATACGCTGATAGTATTCCAAATAAGATAGGATCTGAGCTCTGACAAGGCAATGATCCGACAATGATTATTCAACAGCATTTCCTTAAAGCGCATCAGTTGACAATGAAACGAGAGGCTGCCCTGACGTACTCTTTGGTTTCGGCCCCAATATATCGCAACGTGGCTAGGATGGATGGGAAGGAATGTACCTAGTAGCTTCTAATGATATAAAGTCAATTGACGGTAGCACTTTAGAAAATCAATACTAAACCTCTCAGCGTTTCAAAGTTTTTATTAAATAAGGATAATTTTATTCAAGGTTCCAGTGAATTGAGACTAAAACCAAGGAGCATGTGTCATGTAATGCGATATAGAAGCTTCGACCTCAACATGGATGATGCACTGAGACTTGTAACCCCCCCGCTAAATCCAGGGGCCAGGTACCTCGCTCAAAGAGTCCAGGCCCGTGCATTAGATAATTCCGCTGGGCTCCAACTGCTAATGATAACTAAAACATCACCAACCTGACCACCTTGGCACCTCCCTATTGACCTCCATCCACCTCAATTCTAGGCACCTCTTTTAAACTTTAGGTTGCCACTTTGCAACAAAACTCTCCCAGAGTGGTCCTCCAGGGCATCTCATTACAAATCTCGCGACACCTCCAACCTGACCTCTCAGTGCTTTCTCGTCACAATCCATCATGTCCAGGAGAGCCCCGAACCCCGCCGCTGAGCGGGCGGCGCAAAACCAAGCTACCATCAAGAGTCTCCTCAAGTTGGAGGCTAATAAAGTCTGCTCTGATTGCAAAAGGAACAAGCGTATGCTGCAGTCCTCAACGCCTGTATTGTACCTCTGCTGACTTGGCCAGATCCTCGATGGGCCAGCTGGAACCTAGGCGTCTTCATCTGTATCCGATGCTCAGGCATCCACCGTGGCATGGGCACTCACATCAGCCGAGTCAAGTCCGTCGACCTCGATTCCTGGACCGACGAACAACTCCAGAGCGTTCTGAAATGGGGCAATGCCCGCGCCAACAAATACTGGGAGGCAAAACTTGCGCCAGGCCACGCTCCTTCCGAAGCCAAGATCGAGAACTTTATCCGAACAAAGTACGAACTCAAGCGATGGGTGATGGACGGCCCCATGCCCGACCCTGCGACCTTAGATGTCGAAGGCGACGATGATGTACCTCTCAGTATCGTCAAGGAGAAGCAGGTTATAGAGCGCAAAGAATCCATCAGGAAGGCTTCCCTAGGCAACTCATCAGCACCAAGGGCTGTCCCTCCGCCTCAGGGGGATCTTATCGGTGGAGACCCTGTCCCCGTGCGATCAAGCAGCGCTGCTCCCCAGGCATCCAAGGTTCCCCCCAAGGGCGAACCTGCTCCTCCAAGAGCAACAAGCACAAAGGATTCGCTACTCGGACTCGACTTCTTCGGAGAGCCCCAGGCTCCTCCACGACCAGCTAGCACAACCGGTACCGCCCCAACCGGTCAGTCACGGCCCGACTTGAAGCAATCTATCCTCTCTCTGTACGCATCTGCTCCTCGACCTCAACCCCAGGTCCAGCCGCAGCAGCCTTCATCTGCTGGAGGATTCGGCGGTCTTGCTTCTCCCACTTTCAGCCACCAGTCACAAGGTTCAGTTGGCGGTTTCAACGATGCCTTCAGTAGTCTCAGTATCTCGAACGCACCCAAGCCCGCTGCCCCTGACCCTTTTGCCAGCCTTGGTTCTGCTGGTCGCACCACATCCAGCAACAGTAATGCATTTGGTGGCCTAGGAGGAGGTAGCTTCTTTGACAGCAAGCCCTCGCAACCTTCTGCTCCCGCACACCAGCACCAATCCTCCAACTTCTCCAACTTCGGTGGCTTTTCCTCCCCTGCACCTGCTGCAGCTCCTGCTCCGGCCGCGCCCAAGCCTGCTCAATCATCAGCTATGGGCGATCTCTTTGATCTTTCTGCACCTGTGACCACATCGCCTCCCCCGCCACAGCCCGCAGCTGCTTCTACCAGCTCCGTCTTCAACCTTTCTTCTCCCCAAAGCCCTCCTGTTGCGGCGCCTGCCAGCACCACCACCACCTCTATGGGTGGTTTTTCTGGCGCTGACGTATGGGGAGGTAGCGAATGGGGAGCCCCTGCGGCAGCCCCAGCCCCTGTTCAGAAGGCCCCCGAACCACCAAAGCCCGCAGCTAATGACTTTGGATGGGGTAACTCTGGAGGCGCTTTCGCCAACACTCCTATAGTTCCTGGAGCATCTGGCGGTTTGACATCTGGTGGTTTTAACCCTATCGCATCACCCAAGGTATCAGCCGACGAAGAATTCGGAGGATGGACCAGCAGCGGACCTGCTGCTGGTGGAAGTACTAGTCAAACAAAGTCCGGCGGCGGCTTCGGTGGAGACGACGACTTGTTCTCTAATGTGTGGCAGTAGGCGGTGTGCTTTTGGAAACATCTAGATGGTTTATCGGCAAGGGGTTTTATAAAACGGTTGCAGGCATGTTTGGGCATTTGCATGTTAGGAGTCATGTAAATGCGAAAGGGGATGACTTAAATTGTACGACCGTTATGATCTCGACACGAGTGATGAAGGGATGTGAATGTATTCAAGTAACGCCGACCCAACGCTGCCAAAACAATAAACTTCCTAGGGGATGACTCTCTAGCTTCCTGGTTGTGGACATCCAGATGTCTGGGATGTCCTCCAGTTGTATTTTCCTAGCCATACACAGCACAGGTACGGAGATCCCATTTCCGTTCTAATCATTATAGCACTCCCCAAATCCATCTCAGACGCCTGCGCCCTCACGTCTTAGAAGATCA
Organism: Fusarium transvaalense; assembly: GCA_013623685.1. Taxonomy (NCBI): domain Eukaryota; kingdom Fungi; phylum Ascomycota; class Sordariomycetes; order Hypocreales; family Nectriaceae; genus Fusarium; species Fusarium transvaalense. The sequence goes on from JABFFG010000152.1 coordinate 90,713, forward strand.
ATTTTGCGCCGTAGAATAATACCAGGAAAACGCCAATTACGATTCCCGATAACTTTAGAATAGCAACACGGTTGCCAGATGCGGCCATGCGAGTCAAACGGCCGGCAGAGCCCTTCATCTGTGTGGTCATGGAGGAGAAAGTATCGGACTGTTGGACGTCAGCTGTCAAGTCGCCGTAGGACATGAGATAGAGGTAGACGGACGGTGTTGTCAATGACATCTTGGGCTTGGGCGTTATCGTAGATGCCGATTGTCACGCCGCGAAGAGCGGAGACTTTGGCAGAGAGTTCGTCAAGGCGCGCATTGTTCTGGCGCTCTCGTTCGTAGGCTTCGGACATGATGGGTGTGAAGTTGTTGGCGGAGTAGAGGAGTCGTCGAGAACAGGGGGCTAGCGTAGACGGTCTATGAGGCGGTCGATCAGACAAGTATGAGTGGATTGTGTGATTTTTTTATCGTTTTCGCGTGGTAGAGAGTAAACTCTGGTCGTCGTGATTCAGCCACCTTCCTTAAAGTTGAATGCCAAGTTAGTTGTGAAAGGGGTCTGATTTCCAACTCAAACCCTGGCCGTCATGACGACTCCCGCTTTGGGTTTCCAGAGTCCGCCACGGCCACGCGCTGCTCGGACGTTGAGCAGTACGTACCCAGGTATTCTCAAGATCGCACCGCCACACCTTGAATTCTTCAGCCACTCTTCTTCCTCTTCAAGTGGCTACTCCACAGAGAAACTGGAGATATCTCCGTCAAAATACCGATGTACCTTGACGCCTGAGGCGGGGCAGAGTGTTACAAGCAAGGCATTGCGAGAGGATATGGTTGGGTAGTAGGGCAGCTATGATTTCAGCTGACGATGTCCTTGTTAATTCACAGGTAAATCTTCATTAGATACTTGCGCCACATGAATTGGAGCTTAGGTTCCCAGCGCGCGATGTGCCGTGTCGTTGCGTCTACCTTAGCTAAAAGTGAACCCAACGTCTGCACCTAATTACTACTAAACTACTAAATATTTTCTCTTGGGTGTCTGTCGATCACACAACCTCTCTGTATTGTATCGCCGCATTGTTCATAATACTCACTTGCTTACAACCAATGCTTGGCCAAGAAATCATCGGGGCGCAGCAATAACTTGTCTGGTGACGACGCAAGCCGGACAAGCTACTACCTACTACCGACTACCTCTACCTCACAACCCCACCCACTCGCTCTGGTACAGAGAGCTTCTTGGCTCATCTCCTTCAACAACAGTTTTTGAACTGCGCATAGCTAAATCTTTTTCGCCTATTCGATCATCACCCCCTATATCTCTCGAATCCATTCAATTTTACCAAGATGGGTATCAACAATCCCCTCCCGTCGTCTATGGCGTGTAAGTCGGAATCCTCATTGTGTACTCATGATCGCGCATCATGAGCCCCTCCCAATAAACCATGCAGCCAAAGCACCCGAACCGTTGCGAGACATGGCTAACGTAACTCTCTGCGACAGCGGAATGCAAGAAGTGCGGCAAGATTCTGACGTCCTTTATCAACCCTCGCCAGTCTTTCGGTCCCGACAAGGTCATTCCTCCTTCAATTCTCGCCAACGCGAAAGGCCTCGCCGTCATCACTGTTCTCAAGGCCGGCTTCCTCGGCTCAGGCCGTTTCGGTAGTGGTCTCGTAGTCGCCCGACTTCCCGAGGGCGGCTGGAGTGCCCCTAGTGCTATTGCGACCGCGGGCGCAGGCTTTGGTGGTCAGATTGGTTTTGAATTGACCGATTTTGTCTTTATCCTGAACGATTCGAGCGCTGTCAGAACATTCGCCCAGGCAGGCTCCCTGACTCTTGGTGGCAATGTTTCCTTAGCAGCTGGCCCCGTAGGCCGCAATGCTGAGGCCGCTGGTGCTGCTTCTCTTAAGGGCGTTGCCGGCATTTTCAGCTACTCCAAAACCAAGGGTCTCTTTGCTGGTGTGTCCCTCGAAGGATCTGCCATTATTGAGCGTCGCGATGCCAACGAAAAAATGTATGGCCAGCGCTTCACGGCACAACAGCTACTCACCGGCTCTGTGCGACCACCTCCCCAGGCTGCCCCTCTCATGAACATTCTGAATTCGCGCGTCTTCAGCGGCATGCGCGGCGGCAATGACGACGCTATGTATAACGATATCCCTGTATACGATGAATCGCATGATGATATTGTGTGGAATGGTCGCCGAGGATCCGCGATGGGCGAGGGTGTGCAGCGCGATCGCACAGGCACACACGACGATGGTTTCGGAAGACCAAGCCGGTCGAACACATGGCAGGACGATGTATACGACAGACAAAGCGGTTTCGGCGGGCCCACACGCTCCAATACAATTTCCAGCAGTGCTGGTGCAGCCAACGACTATGTCTACCGAGATAACCCTTCAGGAGGTTTCGGCGCTGATAAGAAGCCTGGTCCTGGGCGGCCGGCGGCTCCCAAGCCCAATTTTGGCGCTAAGCAGGCACTGCTTAAGAAGAACGAGGCAGTCGCTGTGTACAACTTCGACGCAGACCAGCCAGGTGATTTGGGCTTCAAGAAGGGCGAGGTCATTACCGTCCTGAAGCGAACTGAGAGCGATAACGATTGGTGGTACGTATATGGAACCTCCCCTTCCTGCATGTGTTGGCACAACTAACAAACGCGCAGGACTGGACAGATTGGTACAAGAACAGGCATCTTTCCCAGCAACTATGTCAAGATGAAGGAGTAACGGCTGTATTTGTATCGGTTTGAATACCCTGGAGCGCCTTTTCGAATGGATATCAATGGAATACATACGATGGGTGTTTTGTCTTTTGTTCATTTTACTATTGGCGTTTTCAAAAAGACTGCTTGGTGTCGCATGCACGTCGTATCAATGTTCGTGTTTTTAAGTTTCCCGGAATTCCCATGCTTGCACAACGTTCTGTACACATCATCTACCAATGAGCTTTCCCCAGAATCATGCCGACAAGGGGCCTGCCATGTGTTCCTGGGGTCCCATCAGTGCGGCTGACGGTTGGAGTTGGGAGCTTGCTGTTTAGCATACACGTAGTCATGTTGCTACCCTTGCAGGCGTGGTAGTCTCATCATCTAGTGATGTCCTAACAACACACTGTTACAGCACACATCCAACACGGTGATTAAACAGACATATCATATACATTATTGGCTCTTGGCCCATCCTCCTCCTTAGATTCTTCGCTCAACTGAGACGACAAACTAGTGTAGACCACTTTCAACCAAGGCATCGTACCATACAAGGGCAATATTAGTTGTTTAGACAGCACTGTCTAGTGGCGGAAGGAGCTCGTCTGTCTGGCAGTGCCACTGCACATCCGCGTTGTCTCGAAGTCGTCTCAACCAGAAGTCCTTTCTCATCTCCCAGATTCGATCTACGTATAACTCTGCATGCCGCGCCTGATCCTCGCAATGCTCTACTTGTTTTTCGTACTCTTGGAACAACGTTGCAGTTGCTTCATGCAAGTCCTTCAATGCATCGGGATCAGTAACAATAACTAACGGCGAAACATCATGCCCTGGAGATTGTTGTCTGAAACCTGTGGTTTCGAGGGGACCACCCGCGCCATTTGGCTCTGATTGTATATCTGTCTGACATTGAGCGTCTTCGTATGTATCTTGTTTAAACTTCTTTGCGGGATGCACAACTTTCGAAGTAGAGGCCGGAGTGTCATCCCCTGGTGTGTTATTTGGATCCGATAGAACACTGAAGTTTCCTAACGTTACGTTTCTCGCACTTGACTGATGTTGTTTAATGTTTGATTTGCTGCGAGAAATATCTGTAGTCTGGCCATGGGCCGTTGTCCCTATAAAGAATCTGGTTACGGTTCCCGTTTTGCTGAGGTTGTGAGTTTTGCCAACCTCAACTCGCTTCGTCTCTTGCGACTTGGGCCTTCCGCCTGCTTTGTAACCCTTCTTATTCGATTCAAAAGGGAGTTGCCTTGGCTGAGGCATTAGATTTCGGTATTCTTGTGGTCTGTCTTGAATGGAATGGTAATGTACCGGCTCGTTGGTTGTTTCGTTCCAGATTGGTGTATTAGCCTTGTAATTGCTAGCATTGTCATTTTGAGAGTGCTCAAGGTTGCTTGGTTCCAAATTCCCATGCATAATAGCATTATACGAGGCGAAGCCTGGGGTTAGCACGTTTGGATAAGAAAATGGCCCAATGTCGTTGCTGGGCGAATGAACAGAGGGTAGGTTAGGAACGAAGGAATGCCTAAGGGGTGAGCTCACCCGAGGCACATGTGAGTACGTGTTTCCTCCTCCAAGGAACATGTTGTATGGGTTTAATTGTGCTGCAACTGGCGGTGTATTTACTACCTGGTTAGTGACAGGATATGGTTGAACGGGAACCGACACATGTCTTTGGGTATGTAAGACTCTCGGGTCAGAGATAGTCGATAGTTGAGAAGGTTGGGAAGGAGCAGCTAGCATTGCAGTGAACGACAGGTCGTGTTGAGTCTCTAGCCCTCTGGAGGCATCCAAAGGCAAAAGAGATAGAGGTGTGATAGATGACAGTAGTGGACCATAGCCTGGCGTGGTGTCATGCGTTGGAGAATTTGTGACGAGAGACGTTGGTAACGCATCGCTGATACGGAAACCGGCCTTCTGCAACAGACAAACAGCAACACTAAAGTCTCTCTTCTCTTCGAATTGCACGAGGGTTGCTTGAGGTTTGCCAGGTACGCAGATACACAGTCGGTTAGCTTGTTTGTTAATGCTAACCATATCGCTAGGGCATCGCGAGCCTTCTCCAGTTTCAGTAAGTCGAAGGGAAACCTGATCTGTCAGCACACCGTGGTCGAGATCTCATCACAGGATATGCGCACCACTTGTTGCGTCTGTTTGCGAATGAGGACAATTATTGCCCCTTTTTCTGCATCAACTCGTCTTTCACCTTCGATTGTCAGGGTGAAAGCGCCATGCGAAAGGGAGCAATCGTAGGCTCTGGCAGATACACCATCACGTATCTCCAGGTATACAAGTGGGCAATCAAGTACGGGGGTTGGAGGACCAGGCATAGTGTGTTTCATGAAATATCACACAACGAAGTAGGTACTAAGGCAGCATAGGAACTCAATATTGGATAGTGGGAAATAGAAACAATATATTGCATATCCTCCATGCCCGGGCAAGTAGCTTAGGGCGTACCTACCTCCCTGGGCACGGGTTGACCTGAATCATGACTACTAACAAGTAAGTGCCTAATTGCAGCTTCCTCTGATAGATTCACTATGATACCTACGTACCTACCTGCCTACCCAACGTTAGTAGTAACTCTGACTGAGAAGGAACGATTGTGGTTGGAAAGGTGACGTCGATTGGCTGGCTTCTTGACTGTGGGTCACGTGGAGATAAGCCAGGTCAATCTCAACTGAGACTTTCGACGCGCCGCGCCAACGCAAACTACCAGCGCCGACCCATGCGAATTGAGTGCCAATCGTGGACTCGGCTACTCTCATTCACGACATCTTCAGAATCAGTCAATAGATCAACAAGGAGACTTTTGTAGACTTCTAGACATCGCGTGGGTGCGCCTACTGACATCTCATTTTGATTATCTGCGCGACGCCCAACGCAGCTCGACCACCTACCTATATCTGTACCCTTCGTTAGCGCGCGCATTCGCATCTAAACTCGCCTACTCTTCTTCAACCCCGATTCGATCGACCAAGATGGCTCCCGTACGCAATGAGGTGCCGCCACACACGATAGACCGTACTCCTGAGTATGAGGAGTTTATGACGCGACTCCGTGATTATCATGCCAAACGAGGCACTACGCTTGACCCGGAACCCAAGGTTGGCGCAACACATCTCGACTTGTTCAAGGTCTTTAACCACGTCGTGGAAAGTGGTGGCTATGACAAAATTTCAGAGGAAAAGCTGGCCTGGCGTCGAATGGCCTCTGAGCTTGGCATTTACTCCAACAACGAAGCCTCGACTGCCTTTTCATTGAAGGAGAAATTCTACAAAAACCTTGCCGCATACGAAATCAGTACTGTGCACGGAAAGGAACCACCGCCAAAAGACATCCTGGAAGACGTCACAGCCAAGGGTGCTGCTTTGTTGACACGCACCAGGGAGAATTATCGCGGCGCTAAAAGGGAGAGTAATATTGGTGCTACAGACTCAGCGGCTTCGGGTGACGACGGTACACCCGTTCGCGAACGACCCGTTCCAGATGCTGCTGCCAGTGCGCGAGCATCAAGAGGTTTAAGAGAGGCACCTCCTCAGCGTGTCATTTTTCAACCAGACACCGGTCCTTCACGCGCAACACGGCACTCTTCTGCTCACCATGCGACTACTACCAACTCGCCGGCCGCTAATCCTCCTCAGACCCCTTCACACCACCCAAACATGCATATACCTCAGCAGCAGCAGCAACAACAACAACAACAACAACATCAGCAGCAACAGAACTACCAGGGAAACCGAGGACCCTCAGTACTTCATCACCCCACGAATACTGAGAACACATCCAATCTCGTCACAGCCTATCAACCACGGTTTTCTAAACCTTTAACACTTCGTGCGGTCCCAACGCCTAGTAATGCTCCAAATGAGTTTCAAAAGCCTCGTCAACCTCAACGCCCAGACCCTCGTCAGCCACTGCAACCTGGTAGTGAGTGTGCTCCTTAGTTATCACTTATGCAAAGACTGACATTAGTAGCTGGGTTCGATGGCCCTAATATTTACATGCGATGCTTGAATGCCCTACGATCAAACATTCCTGCTGAGCAGGCTTTTGCGCTCAACCACTTGGTTAAGATCTCGTTTGAGCGAGGTGACAAGTACAAATTCGATTCCTTCCCAGGTCTTGCTGAAGGACTAGTTGACAAGGCTCTTGAGGTAGGACAGTTGTTCTATCATGTCAACTGGACGGTGTCGTGGAACATTCCTAATGACTCCGGTGACCCTAGCGTCCTCGATGGGAACTATGGAACACAAGACATCTTGGAACGGATCGACAATCTGATCGAAAAGGACATGCCCGATGTTCTCCAAACCGAGTCATATGCAGACAGTTTGGTGTTGATAACCGAAGCTGTCTTGACGCTACGCAACATGGTCACTCTGCCAGAGAATGCACACAACATGTCCGACTTTCCCCCAATTAAAGACCTCATCTGCATTATCCTCAGCTTGCCACAGAAGGATTCGCTTGTAGAACTGAAGCATCTCACCCTGGACATCGCAGAGCAGCTGACGCCGTTCATGACCCTGGATTCAGATGACCCCTTGTACAGAACCCTATTAGCACAGATGTCATCTGAAGACCGGGGTACCATTCTTACAGCTCTCCGTGCGCTAGGCCGTATTTCGATGAACCTCGAGGCCACCAACAAGTTGGGCAACGTCCCTGAACATGTGCTTCAACGACTTGCTAGCTGGCTACTTCTCAACGACGACGAGCTTATTGATGCCTGCCTCGACTTCCTATATCAGTACACCGCTGTCGTGCCAAACGTGGATACCTTGATCCGTTCATTGACACCAGAGAACCTGGTCGACCACCTCGCTCGCTTACTTGCTCACGGCGCACGAAAGACGCAGCGCGAATTGGTTCTCGCGCCTGAACAGAGAATCCCTGCTCGTGATCAAATTGCCCCTATGCCCGAAGACCTCTTGCAAGAGATGCTGAAGCTGGAAGAACCTGATCGCGTCCACCGATGGGTTCGCTGCTTTTTCGAAGAGGACAACAACTCTTATGTGACGCAGCTGGCTGCTTGGCAAGCGTACCAAACCGCCTTCGTTGGCCCTCTGAAAACCATTGGCCAGCCGCTGATTACACCCGCCGATTTTATCAGGAACAGCACTTCGGTCTATAAAGACTCGAATGCGCAGGTTCTCAGAGACCCAGGCGATCCACAACAGAAGTTCATCATTCATGGTATCCGCGCCAGGCCAAAGCCCCTCGGCATGGATGGTAAAGAGTACGGGCGATGTCTGTGGGCCTCGAATCCCGACAACATGCTTGAGAAATGCGGTCACTTTTACATCCAAGCCGAAAAGATGTGGGAGCACATTCTCACAGATCATCTCCATGAGAAACGCAATGAAGAGGGGCAATTTGACAACGTTGAAAAGGAGTTCACTTGCACATGGGACCAATGCTCCCGCTTCAAAAAACCTACCAAGATGCGCCTCCAAGAGTTTGCTCGTCATATTAACACACATATCTCGTTGGCACTGCCTAGTGAAGCGCACAGTCGGAAACCTGAACGGTCCTGGATCATCCCAGCCAAGACTATGACTGTAACCTACGAGGAAACAATGACAGTACGCGACGAGCGAAACCCAAACCTCCCACCCCAGGCTGCCGGTATTCCCCTTAGCGCTGCGCTGGTACTGCGAAACATTGCCCGGAATGTCGTGAAGACTGAGGCGGAAGAAGAGATGCTCAAAAAGCAAGCGGAGACGGGCGAAAGTGGAGGCTGGAACGAGATTCTTTTCAGGCCACTTCTGCCGCGCTTTTTTGAGATCCTCGCAGAGAACAGAGCTATGGTATGTCTTCTCCGCATGGCCTTGACTTTCTTCGATTACGATCTATACTAACCAACTTTACAGAGTACCTATATCTCATCGTTGCTTGATCTGATTCGCGTTGACAGCGAGGATCGGGGTCAATGAGGTGTTCTCGAATTAATGGAAAACCTCGTGGACGCGGCTGATGCAGGACAAGGCGTTTAATGGAGAAGCTCATACGGTTATATGGTGTTGGAAGGGGGCATTGTATGCTTATTCATTCACATGACAGCTTCCTTGCTCGGGCGGAGACTAAAGGTGTTGGCGTGGCATTATACTGCTTTTTAAAACGGATTACTTTTGTAATAATACCCTACTGGTGGGCATTATAGGCTCACCGGTCATTTATGAATGATAGATCGGTATACTCGAGGGCAAAAGGATGTGGCCGGCTCAGGAGAAGTGCCTGGGTGTCCAATCTATCATATCTAGGTCATGACCTTGATAGAACTTGCTAAACTAAACAATTCGAACAAGACGGCAATGGTCGCCTGTAACTATATTCTTCGTGCCTCACCTCGAAAAATGACCCCTTGCCGGGCCGGGTGTCGTGAGGACTGAACATCATGATCATGGCTTTGGTGCCGGGCCGGTGCCTCTGTATGTATCCGGACATCAAAGTTAGCGTTTGAAAATATTCCTTGTTCAAGAAGACAGAAACTAATGCAGAGCTCGTACGAAATAGATAGGAACTGCCCGCGTGCAACATGGAACATCGAGTAATTCGCATGTGGGCTGGTCAATGTCGACGGTTTGTTCAGTCTCAACAGCGTTATGGTGGATAGACCAACCAGCACACCCCATACAAAAGGGAGGACTATGCTTCTGATGACATTCTGGAACCCCATCAGTTGCTTGGGCCCTTGACAGCCCCACTACACGACACGATGCTGCAATACGCCGCAAAAGCTTCAAGGGGGGGTCCTGCGGGTAAGGTATTGATTGCGTGCCGTGATGGATATATCTGCTTGTCCCATGTCAACGGAACTAACAGACTGACGCCATACTTGAAGACTACTGTTCTTCAGTTTGATGATGCCTACCTATATAAAAGTGTCAAGCTTGACGTCAATTTGTAGTTATGCAAAACGATTCGAACCCCTCTTGGTGAGCTTGTAGAATCCACACTCACGGCTTGGGATATTCTCATTGTGCTGTTGTGACGTCCTTTTGCACTAAAGATCGCTTGGAAGTTGCCTTGGTGGATATCGATCAGATCAGAGGTTGTAAACGAGAGCCACTGTGGGTCATAGAAGGAGATCCAAGTCCGCTCTGTCTGTGCAGTGAGTTCGTCTCTTTATAGAATTCGCAATGGGTATGTTCTCTTACAAGTAGAAACAAATGAAATATCGTCTGATTTTTGAAAACGCCAGTTTTGATAGAGAATAATTGAACCACCTGAAATGTTATCGAGGTTTGAATACTCACCGTATTTTGGTGTAAGTCATAATGACCAATGGTGGCTAGGGAGGTTTTCCTTCAACAAATACGGCAAGGCCCTGTCGTCATAAATGAAGATCGCCACGTTTAACAACAAATCCAATCTCGTCATTTCTGTGACAGTTGAAATTGAAAAGAGTTGTGAAATCAGAAATCGGAAACCCCCACTGATGTAACTAAGAGATCTTTGTCATTGTTTCTACTATCATTCAGGCCACGCAGCCGAGCAACGGAGAGGAAACAATTCCTTGGTCAAGGGCGAAAGTGGTGTGAGCCAGTGAGTAGCTCTTTCAGGCTAGTGTTGATGTTGTCTTGGCAATTTTAGGTGTAACCTGGGTTATCCAAGCACACGGGATGACACACCGAAAGGTGAGTATTTTTGACTTGTTGCATTGAATAAGGTAAGGGAAAAGCCACACATTAACTCCAACCTTGCAAAAAAGAAAACACCATAAGACTCTTGTTTGATATACGCGTTGAATGCAGAGATACAATATGTGTCATGTCTTGATACTTGTGAACACTAGTCACTCTCACCTTGAGAAACAAAAGCGGTCTCGGTGAGGGCTGGGCTGGACATGCCGACTCGACTATAATGGGGGATGTGCCAGGATCCGTGTTACCCGGTATTGAATCATGAAACCACTCCAATCGTCCAGCTGCTGTCCGGGGGACGCGCAACGATAGGTGTCCGGTTTGGTCTGTGTTCCTCCGTGTCAACAGAATACCGTGGCACGTTTCTGTATTGGTGCAAGGTTGAACTTTCTGTGTGGATGGCGGTGTAACAGTAAATCAAGTGTCAAAGAATTCGTCTGCCTAGAAAGATGGGAACAAAGCCAAACTTGCCCACCTCAATAAATAAATGACATGCCCACTACTGCAAGCCCTAGCGGACGATAAATGGGCCCGGCGACCATCAGTTGACGAATTGCTTCGAGTGCAAGATGAAGTGCTTTTTTGTTCTGGTGTTGAGGCAACACTGCACGTCCGAGCTAAAAAGAATTCCTCTGCCGAGTGACCGGACTGTCGCATATAGGTTGTATCAAACTATACTATACCATACCAAGCAAAGAAACCTGCAGAAATCTAGAATAGAATTAGGCGGGGAAAACCCAAGACATGCCCCGGAACGCTCGGACTCAAGAAACATACGGCATATGTTGATTTGACTTTGCAGTGTTGAAGGACTGGCTATCATCTTGATCTTGGTCTACAAAAATTTGTTGGAGATCCGGACATCCATTCCATGTAAGCGCCCGTTGTGGGTGAGGTGGGGGGACCTAGGAATAGGTACCGAAAGAAGAGCTACCCCTGCAACGTCCCGAGAAGCTTAAGGAAGCATCGTGAACTTTGGGGCGCTTCCTTTCTCCCCGCGACCCGCCATAGCTCATAGCTCCAAACTCCCCACGCTTAACTGATCTCCCCACTCCACTTGGTGCATCCAATCCCTGAAGCTTGTTCTCAACTTTGCTCCACGCTGTATCCGTAACCCAGTCGGTCGAAGATTTGGCAAGCTTTCGGAAATGGATGTCAAAAGTGGCCTGAACAACGTCAACGGCTGTTTCTTTGTCCGAGGTTTGTGTCAAACAAGGACACGTAATGATGTTGTATGGTGCTTGCGTTCAAGTCCTAGGTACAAGCCGAGCAAGTGCAGGTATGATATGAGATGGGAATGTGAGACGTGGTAAAAGAATAAGAAGTTGCCTCTAGACCGTTACCTGAGAGAAGGGAGTTGCATATGCGTGTTAATGGATGTCTGGTGGGACATTGACAAGCATCTCATCACCTACCTACTAATGGAACCCCACGTTGTTATCGTGAGAAGTGTCAAACCAGATGCGGCAAGATCCGGTCCAACTCTACATTGGAACTTACTTAGTTATCAAAATAGACCTTAGTAGGTAGGGAAGGTGAAAGCCACCGGTAGTGATTGCCAGTAAGACTGTGAATTGTAGGCCTCAAAGGAAGGAGCCATCGGTGTCTAGCCGTGGCATGATATGAGGCAAGAGGAAACAACACCAACTTACCTAACTTGCTAACCAGACTTCTTCAGGTTAAAGGATCCATGATGGAAATTTACATCACCCGCATTTATGAGCATTCAGATCACATCATAGGCTAGGTAACAAAACAACAATCCTTAACGCCATTCAATCAATCCTCGACATTGCAATGTGTGCCTGAATGCACCTCAGCTGTGGTCTAGTCCCATCTCTTGACATGAAATGCAACAGCCCTGGCATTGACCCTGTCCATAGATCTTGTGACCATCACAAATCTCCATTCCGTCTCACATTGGACTCAACTGAACCCCCCCAAATGATGCGACATCGGTCTCCCGTGTGTCCAGTCCAATTGTGTGCTACGGTAGGTAGGGTAGGTAATGCCTACCCCCTTTCTTAGACCCAAGCTAACCAGCTTCTAATTCAGGCACATCCAACACAAGGAGGTAGGTACTAATTACAGTACTGTACCTCTTCCTTCTTGTCGATACAGCCATGAGCTCACCTCACCGTCTTACACCGAAGTCGGTCAAGAATTCTTCTCCCTTGCTTGCTTGCTTGCCTGCTCGCTTGCTCCTGGCCCCAGGGCATTAGAAAGCGTGCCGGTCGTTGCTCCACCTACGCCTGCGTACGTATTGCGTCCGTCATCTCTATATAAATCCGTAGTCAGACGGGGCTAGTTTCCATTGACTTTTTGTCACATCCACGCACTCTCGAATTAGCTTCACACAAACCCTTTCCACTCTCAACCAAGTTGCTTTCTCAAATACAAAGTGTTGTATGTTGTCCCAATCAGCCCTTATTATGCACGCGCTTTCAACTCCTCCTCCATGTTGTCATGCCAGAATTTGAAGATTACGGCAACTAACAAACGTACGCTTGTATAGACTTCCCCATTAGCTCTCTCTCCACACCACCTACTAGTACCTACTAGGCGAGATATCTTTGTTGCATTTGCCACCGAGCTTGCAATCCCCGGATCCGAAGAAGCATCAAGGCCGCGTCTCCGTTGCCCATTACAAACCAAGACAGCTCCAGCAATTGCCGTTCTGGAGTCGCTATTGAAGAGCCCTGAAAATAGTACAGGTCCTCCCGCAGTCACATAATCTTGCGACAAGAAAGACCTCTTTTTCCCCCAACCAAATACTGCCCTGTCAGTCTCAACGGAGTTTTCCTATCGCAAGATCGGCAACGCAACACCAAATCTGATACTGGCCTTTGCCTCCATTCTCACTTCACTTCCGGTTCCACAGTTTTGTCCATCTAGGCCCCGCTGCCCACCCCCCTTGAGCAAGCACTAGAACCACCAGAGCCGCCAAAGTACAGCAGATCCCTTGATCCAGCCCCAGCTGAAGTCATCCGTACCTTATCGCTTACCTTGCTACACCACACCCTTTTGTCTTTCTCACGGGCATACCGCCACACTAAACTCTGCACCTAGCAAAGTCCCTTGCTACACTCCAACTTCTGCAAGAGAAGAAGAAAAAAGTTTCGCCCCAGGCCTAGAGTTTTCCCTATTGCTCTGCCACTCCACCTCCTCCACAACATACTATATCGGTGATTCACTTTCAGCCCCACCTCTCCTCGAGTATATATCGAGCTTCCCTGTGCCCATCGAAATCCTCTTTCATCGTCCTCAGTCACTACACTTTTCCTCTCTTTCATCTTGAAGGGCTGTGTCTTCACCAAGCACAGACATTAATATATAACACGTCTTTGACAAGATCCCTATTATATACCCAGTCCTTCATCACAACTCCCTACCTTCACCATAGCAAAGCATCACCATGTCTTTCGCTGCTCGCAACGCCCTCCGCCTAACTCGGGCTTCTGTCCCTGCCCTTCCCAGAAGCGCTGCTCGATGCTTCTCAGCCACTCGTGTTCAGCGTGTCAACGACACAAACATGAAGAAGAACGTGGTTCGTGAGAAGGAGATTCCTGTCACTGTCTACGCTGCTGGTCAGGGTACTGGCGACAAACACACAGTCAACGTATCCGAGGCTGCTGCTCGCATTCCCAACGAGACACCAGTTCCTGCCCCTGATAGCGATGCGGTCCAACCCCTCACCCGCAAGACCTTTGAGCAACTTCCCCAGACAATGCGCAACATGAGCGTCTACGGAAAGACAATCATCCTCACTGGTGCCGCCCGTGGTCTTGGCAACTACATGGCTCGCGCTTGTGCTGAGGCTGGTGCCAAGAACATCATTCTCTTCGACGCCAACCAGGAGCTCGGTGACCAAGCGGCTGCTGAGCTTCATGACAAGACGGGTCTTCCCGTCTCATTCTTCAAGGTCGATGTCCGTGACGGCGCTGCTATCAACGCCGCTGTCGACGAGGTTGTTGAGCACTACGGTGCTCCTGATGTTCTTGTCAACTCTGCCGGTATCGCCGATTCAAACATCAAGGCTGAGACATATGACCCCGCCATGTTCCGTCGTCTCATCGACATTAATCTTACGGGATCTTTCCTCATGTCCCAGGCCGTCGGTCGCGCCATGATGGCCGCTGGAAAACCTGGCAGCATTATTCTGGTCGCTTCTATGTCTGGATCCATCGTCAACTTCCCTCAGGAGCAGAGCTGCTACAACGCCTCCAAGGCGGGTGTCATTCAACTCGGCAAGTCCCTTGCTGCTGAGTGGGCCAAGTATGACATCCGAGTCAACTGCATCTCTCCTGGATACATGGACACTGCTCTCAACCGAGTGCCTGCTCTCGACGCACAGAAGAAGATCTGGAAGTCTCTTACTCCCCAGAACCGCCTTGGCAACGTTGACGAGCTCAACGGCCTTTGCATTTTCCTTGCCTCCGACTCTTCCAAGTTCATGACCGGTTCCAACTGCATCATCGACGGTGGCTACACATGCTACTAAGCAATGCCTGGATTTTACGAATAGCGAAGAAATGGTTTTCGATGAGGGCTTGGCAGGATACCCGAGCGAAAGGGTTTGCTTTTCTTTGTTTGGAGTTCAGGAATGGAACGACGACCTTTTTCTTAGGCATGAACCAAAAACAAACAGGGGTGGTATGACGATAAATTAGATACAGCTCTGGATAGTATAGAGCAGAGGCTCGCCTGCATTAGACGCAGCGCAGCATGATCCAGAACAAGGATCAGAATTAATAGCCATTGGCATTTTAATCAACAAAATCCTTTTGCTTAGCCTTTTATGTGGTGATGTGGTGGGTGCAGATTTTAAACTCCCGGGTAACCTCCATACTAAATGAAATCGTGAGCGCTAACAAGATGCAGTACAGTACCGCTTGTTGAGATGGAGTAAAGGCAGGGCGTCAGAAGAGTTGGCCGCTGATAGCCTAAGAGACGAAATTAGCTAGTCAGTTTATGATGCTTAGATTGGTCTTTTAGGCTATCTATTTCTGTCACCTTAAGCTTTAGGGGTCAACTTTTCTGTTACTTACCTGGGCAGATCGTGAATTGACGATTGATGGATGTCAAACCACGTGCATTCTAATCTAATCCAGTCTTGCCAATCCACCCTGCACGTCAATCGATCATCGCATGATTCCGGGCAGCCAATCACGATAGCACCTCCAAGTTGAAAACGGCAATATAGTCTGAGCCAATGAGTCGGTCCAGGTTATGCTCACCGCTTCAACCTTCAACAAGGCGATCAAAACCGGGTCACGCAAATCGACCAGCCTTTTTATTTCAATGTTCGCCAACACAGAAGGTGGTGGGGAATATGGCCTCACAGTGGCATGAAGGGAATGGGAGAGCAGAGGAACATTAAGGTTCCTTATCCAGGAGACATTGATTAAAATAATGTCTTGGAGGACGCAGGAACTGAGACAGCCGTACGGATATCCATTCGCTATGTAATAACTGTATTCACTTACACGTAGAATAGCAATGAGCTGGGCTCAACTAGTTACAAGGAACAACACATCTAAACAACACTCTTGACAGCAAACACATCAAGACCATCCACTTCCAAGGATCTAATGCAGGACACCTACACATGCCTGCCCTACACTAAACCTTGGCCAAGTTTGTTACAGAGGATCCCGAGGTGCCACCGGCAGACCGCATCGTTCGCTGTTCCGGCTCATGAGACGGACGGTCTTGGTAGGTGAGCATGGGTATGTAAGGCAATGACTCGAAAGAAGGCAAGTGTCTTAAGATGCGCGGTCTATAACTTCTCTTTCTTCTGCTCAATTCCCCCGTCCCTTCTTATCTTGTAATATCATAACAGAAGAGACGCTCAATATTTTCATCATCTACAACCATCCCAACAATCAACATCAACTCTAGAATCAAAAACCAAACCGTCGTCCTTTACCGTCAAGACGTCAACATCAGCCAACATGCAACTACTCTGCCTTCCTTCCATCTCCCTCAGCCGCGCCGCTCGCTCGTTGCGCAAACGCCTGCTCAACTCAAAGACTCTTCTCCCCGCTCGCGCAGCAGCAGCTTCAGTTCGCAATTCAATACACCTCTCCTCGCCGTTCCACTCGCACTCCCACGGCAAGCTCAAGCACCAAGCCCAACCTGCGGCCCTTGGTACAGTTGCCGTGCTTGGCAATGGGCTGCCTCCAGGGATAGAGCCCCACGCTGCCATGATGGAGAGCGGAAGCTGCTCAAGAGCTGGGAAGCATATTGGCTCTTTCTATCAGCAATGGGAACAGGGAAGCTTCATGGTCAGGAAGAGCAAGATCCTGTAAAATGGAGGGATGGCTGGGCAAATTATCAAGGGCTTTCATGGTGACCCAGCTGTTTTGTCGTTTTTTGCGTTATATGTTTCCCATCGAGAGTGTTGGGTTACTTGTTGGCCTCGTTTGCTTAGCTGGGGCAACTGTTGATGACCGTTATGAGTTTACGTCAGTAAGAATAGACTTTTTAAGAATGATATCTAAATAAGCAAGCTGTTTTGTATGATCACCTTGGACACACATACACATTCCAAATATCCACAGAGCATCAAGGGAACAGAGCAAAGCAAATGATTTTTTATGATTCGAAGCTGGTGAGGAGGGAAGGGCCAGGTCTAGTAACGTAACAGACCCAGCCTCGAGTGCGAACTCGATGTGCAAGAAACAGTTCGTATGCAGGGGTATATCCAGCGTGTCATTTCTATGTGCTGCCAGGCATCATCATGGTGTCCGCCTGCTGGCACCTTTTTTCTGTTTTTTTCTCTTCTTGCCATGTGTCGAACTTGGCGACTACATGCGCATAACATAATCCGAGCCACCCAGCCCTTTGCGGGGCATGGTGACAACTCCAACTTCAAGATGCAAGGCCTGCTATGATAGTTGAATGATTTGGCAAGAAAATGATCATTAGATAGTTGGGAATCAGGACACATCAAGGTCCGCTTGATTTGTTCCAGGTCATGAGACGACAGAACAGTATCGGGGTGGCGATACATCAATCACCGTCGTTTAAGTAACGCGGGGAATCAGTGGAATATGCTCTCCCGTTTCACCACGATAGGGGAGTATGGGGGAGGAACGGTTCGCTTGGGGGGTACCTACTGCCCCTTGCGAGCCTTTTCTTGCGCCCTTTGTTCTCGAGCAGCTCGTACCAACGGGGAAAGTTGGATCAGATCAACACAGCCCTTCATGAATTCGTGCTGGAGAAGAGTCAGTAGGGTAGTCGTAGGATTCAATGAATAAACTTACCCTTAGCAGATCATGAGCACTGGCCCGCTTCTCAGGGTCCACCTTGAGTGCAAAGTACAGGAAGTCCTTGAAAACAGGCGACAGGTCCTGTTCGTTCTTAATGTGAGGAGTTCCATTGGTAGCAATCAACCAAAGAGCACGCAGAGGGGATTCAGTCAGGTATGGCGGCTCGCCTTCTATCATTTCGATCGCCATGATACCCAAAGACCAGATGTCAACTTTGCGTCCGTACTCCTTTCGTGTGACGACTTCAGGAGCCATCCAGTATGGGGTTCCGACCATGGTCGTTCGCTTGTTCTGGGCTTCATTGATAGTGGCACAGAATCCGAAATCGGCTGCTACAGTTAGACATGCATTATACAAGAAATAACGGGTTGGGACCTACTCAGTTTGATCTTGCCCTCCATAGACAGCAAGATGTTGTCCGACTTGATATCTCGATGAATAACACCCTTCGAGTGAAGGTGCTGTAGACCAAGAAGCGTTTCGCGACACACCGAAGCAATCTGACCTTCGGACATGATGTTGAAGGTGACAACATCCGTAAGGCTGCCGCCCTCCATGAACTCCATGACGACCCAAAGCTCGCCGCCGCATAAGTAGCTGTCGATAAAGTTGACAATGTTGGGATGTGAGCTATCCTTCATCACAAGAATCTCATTAATGATCAGGTCCTTCTTAGGTTGCTGCTCAAGATTCATCTGCTTGATAGCCACCAGGCGGTTCGTGCCACGCTCATGACCAGTGAAAACACCTCCGGAAGCACCCTGGCCAATCTTGTTAAACCCGCGATAAATATCTCGAGGATCACCTTCGCTACAAATGCGCTTCAGGGAAGCGATAATATCGATGCCTGCGCTTTGACGAGCTCGGTGTCGTGGTCTGGCCCCAGGCACAGCTGCACCAGGCGCTTGCTGACGGGAGGCGCTGTGCATGCCATTTGGCTGGCCATATCCAGGAGCTGCTTGTACGTTTGGACTCTGGTGGTGGTTAGGAGCTCGCTTGCTAGGAGCACGGCCAATTCCTCCAGACATGGCGGCCTGAGCCTGGGCCATAGCTTGTTCCTGCTGTTGCTGCATCAATTGTTGCTGGTAGGCGGCGGCTTGCGCCTGAGCGAGTTGTGGATTGGGTTGCGGAGCGGTAGGGGCGTAGGTTGGTCCAGCTGCGCGGGAGTTGGATCTCGAACGGTGCTCTTCGGGGAGCATAGGACCGGCATCCTTAGACATGCCGTAGGATTCGTCACCGGACTGGGACATGCCGATGCCAGAGTCTTTGGTCGCGTAGGCGCCTTGAGGCATATGTCGGTTGCTCATGCTGACGGGTGGCTTCGGGGCCGGGCGGCTGGGCATCAAGTCTTTACCAACCTGGCCTCGGGGCACAGGGGGTGGTGCTCGGGGATTCTCAAAACTTCCTTCATGATTGACAGTTGGAAACCTGGCGTTGGTAGGTGAAATATTGTTTGGTGACATACCCATATAGTTTGACGGGTACATGCCCGGTGATGCTGCAGCTGCAGGAGAGGTGGCATACTGGCCAGCATGATGGAATTTCTCTAGGACTTGGTCCTCTGGAGGTCTCTCTGTGGTTTCCTTGTAAAACTGTAAAATATCAACCATAGTCTGGGGGTTCTCTCGTCGCTCCTTTTCAGGAATTCCACTTTCGTTGATAAGTCGCTGCCATTCTTTCGGCAACCCCTAAAAGATGTTAGGATGTATAGTGGTGGTGGCACGGGGATACTGACTGTGAACTGGCCAGTAGAGCTATCGTAGCCAACATGGGTAACATGGACGGGGTTTTCAGGCGCAGAGATAACTGGCTTCTTGGGCGATCCTACCAAGCTGTTCATGAAACCAGAAAATCCCGACTTCTTACGTAGAACAGCAGGCTTGGAGTCTCGTCCATCGTCGGAATATCTTTTGGGATTAACAGAGGGGCCATCTGTGGGAGCCCTTGGGCCGAGGCCCTTCTCATTCAGAGTCGAGTCCATCGCGGAGAAACTGTTTGCGGTCCGTAAAGCAGGGCTAGCAATCTTGACGTCTACAGGCGCCTTGACAATCTGGGGCGGGAAGTGACGGGGAGCAGGAGCTTTTGGGCTGGGAATCTTTATTGATTCAATACTGCTTAGAAGACCAGCGCCGTCGAAAGGAGCGCCGATCAGGTCGTCGTGGATAGCAGGGCTATCGAGTGGGCGTAGATGAGAATCGGAAAGACGGTCGGAGTGACGAGAAATAGGCGCCCAATGATTAGCGGGGGCAAAATCGCCCTGATGTGAGATGGGCGATGGAACAGGTCTTAGGGTGTTGTTGGCGGATAATTGAGGATGGGATCGATCAGAGTCTTGCCAGTCGGACACGGTCGCGGGGTTGGAGCGGGCTGGGGGAGCGCTGGGGGCCCTCTTCAGGCTCTGGGAACTGCGTTTGCTCTCGAGGGACTGGGCGTCGAAGGCACCACCATCGAAGCCAGATGAGGAGCGACCAAAGTAGGAGGGAGGTTTCTTGATAAGTTTGCGACGATGTGAAGTTGCGGTATGAGCGGACGCAGACGACGCAGAGGTATATCCGGGGCCGTCCATGATCCAACGGCAACAAGAGCAGCCTGGGCAACTGACGAGTTGGGGGGGCCCTCGGGGCTAAGAAAAAAAAAAGGCCTTGCCTTGTGGACGGCTCGGGCTAAGGTACCGTCCTGTACTGTACTCCTGTTAGGTACTGATTTTTTTTAGGGACGGGACTGGATGGATGTGATGGGTCAAGCAAGCAGGTGGAGGAGGACTAAGCAGAAACCGAAACCGACACAGGGCAGGCAGGGTGTGTGTGCAAGGAATAGAGGTAAGAGGATAGGATGTGATGCAATATGGTGCGGTGCGGTGCGCGCAGGTCCGGTTTGGGTCTCTGTTTAGAAGCCCTCGAGCTCTTTCAGAAGTATAATCAAGGGGGGAGACGAACCAACGATGCAGGCCAAACAATAGCAAGGTGAGGCAGAGCAGATGCAAGAGTAGACGGGGGGCCTGGGGACACAACGCGGGGGTGGTGTGTGGTGTGTGTATTGTAGAGCGCCCAATGTGGTGCGTTATTGTATTGTACTGAATTGTATTGTATTGTAGGCAGTGTAGTGTAGTGTGTCCGTATTGTATTGTGTATTGTAATGTATCGTATCGTGTGGTAGCGGTTGGACTGGCCCAGCTGGTGGTCCTGCAAGTGAATTCTTAAATTACTTGCTTTTGCCTTGCTTCGTTTCTGTTTCGTAGTGCTTTTGCTTTTGCTTTTGGTTCTGTTCTAGGAAACCTGCCCGGTGACTTCATAAGAGGAAAAAAAGGGTAAGCTCAAGCTGGGATAAGGAGGGATAAAGTGGGTTAGAAATCAAGTTCTGGGGGAGAGAAGGAGAAGAAGAAGAAGCATTAAAGCAGGCAGGCAAAAATTGAAGCAAAGAAACCAAAGCGAGGCAAAGCAAAGCAAATGTGATGAGATGAGCATGCAAAGACTCACTTGCTCACTCCTTCACTCACACTGTGTTGTACTCCCCTCAATTCAAGGGGAACAAACAAACGATCAAGAAAGGGTGAGAGCGTGTGAGATGAATCGGAATGCGGGAGTGGATTGGGTTGCGGGACGAGATATTACACTGTAGCATGCATGGAGGGGGCCCTTTCCCAGATATTGTGATACAAACGGCGGGACCCTCAATTATTTACCATGGAAGGTACTAAGATAAATACTCACTCTCACTGTGCTTAGTAGTGGCAGTCAGTTTATCCCCAGGCGTCTATGCCTTGTTATTACAGTGCTGGCTGACTTTTCTTCTTCTTTCTTTCTTTTAATTGAAATGACCTGAGCTTTTGCCATCAGGAGCTTTTTGCATTCATACAACGGGGGTGACACGGTTGCCAAAAATTTTACCAAAAAGAAACGTTTTTTTCTTGAATCAACGAACTGCTCAAACAACCTACTTACCGACTGGAATTGGGGTCCTTGATTAGCGAGGTGGTTTGGAAACAACCTAGGTACAGAGTAGACATCCCATATTATCGACAAGGCCCATGCTCCAAAATGAAGGGTTCAACGTGTGGATGGATCAACGTCTGAGCACCAGGAGAATACTAATTAACTCTGGTAGCTCAGAAATGGTTGTTTGATAAGACCTACCTACTTTGTACCTTTAAATGACTCTGTAGTCAAGGTCGTTTATTCACCAACAAATACAGAGAGTACCTACACTCGTAAACCATCCATCTAATTGGGTTTATGATAGGCAGGGCACCGAATAAATAAATGGCTTGGACCTTGGACCCTGGACCCCAGCGCTTTGGGTTAAGGTACCTGCTAAGGCATGTACATCCAGTCCGAGTGGTACATTGGATCTGCGGAGCGGGCCACTCAATGCAAAGGTACCGTAGCGTTCCTTGGCAGACGCTGTTCTTACCTTAGGTTCTGCCTTGCCCTGATAGTGACTTGACCAACCCAACTCCCGCCCAGCCCAGTCCATCGAAGTCCCTTTTCCCCTTCCAACGTTCTCCCAACTCCACTGTGGTTGCAACGCTATTACCTTCCATTGGATCTGTTGTCCCTCGGGCCGTTGGCGCGACTCGACAGTGTGAAAGCCTCTTGCCAGCACTTGGTGGTTGGACCAGCTGTTAGACCAGCAACAATCAATCCATCAATCCCATGGACCATGGATGGTATCACTGCATCCTGTCTTGCCTGTTTCCCCCCCTGAGCGCCTCGCTCAATGACTGACGGGAACCTTGTCCTCGAATGCCTCAGAATGACGACGTGGGATGGATGATGAGATATCCGCTGATTAAAACAGCCCGCCTTCTTTTGGTGTTTTGCACTGATTAAAGAGCTGCAATTCTGACACAAGGTGGCTGCAAGTGGAAGAGCGTTTGAGAGTGAACACTGACACTGGCACTACAGATAAACAAGTGGGAGGGATTTGTCTACTACTAGTAGTCAGCTGTTTCCAGTTGAACCATGCATGTCAGTCAGTCACTTATCAACAAGCTTCAATGAATCAATGACATGTCTTGGCGACTTACGAAACCCGAAAAGATCCATATCTACTATAATGATTGGAGGAGTTTACCATTCGCACTCGCCATTACAGTGATTCTTACTACTTACTATAAAGACTAATGGTATAACAACAACGTCGCCTAGTTATCGGGAGTATTATGCCATTCCAAACGATTTGTTCACAAAAGAGCATGAAGTAGGGCCAGGGTAGGATATTGGATTGGACCACGATTAATATGACTAACCTCGTAATCAACGTGATTGTGAATACTGTACCCAGTCCAATATCTCCAACAACCTCACCCTGAACAATATTCAACCCCATTCTGATACTGATGGATAATCAAACACCCTGCATACTCCACGCTATACCGTACTCACTTTGCTATGCCGGGCATCGCGGTTCCTGAAGTCCACCCCGACATGACTAAACCTGGTAACCAGTCACACATGGCGAGCTGGATGAGATATGTAGTATTTCCTCAGTCGCAAACTCATCTCAATCACGATCAAGTGTGAGTGGATTTTATCGGCATGCACCTTTCAAGTGGAGTTTCCCTTTCTTAGAGGCGAGAATATTCACGGTACTCCCTCTGTACTGTACTGTACAGTACAGTATCTAGTAGAAGCTAGAGATCAAAGTTTGGCCAACCACGTCGGCTCTCAACCAATCTTACTTGACTCCATTCTTCTCATAGTAGACTAGCACAGGCACAAGCTCGTTCTCGTGGGTCAGGGATTCTCGTGGCTGGTGGGGATTATCCACGGTTTCGAACAAGTCTCGTGGGAATTAAGCAAGCACTTGGTGATAAGATGTGCCTGTCCCGTGGCTGGCTGGCCTGGCTGGATAGACCCGTTTCGCTGGCTCTGATTTCTATCAGACGCTACTTGAATGCCCATCGAGGACCAAGCTAAGGTAGGTAGTTGATATCCGCTCCATTAAGTGAGTACCTAGTCGCCAATTCGTTTCAATATTTCAGGTGAAGAAAAGAAAGACAGAAAAAAAAAGTGTCAGGTGCGGGGCTTCAAGTAATAAGAGCCGAACCGCAATGTTGCGCCCAGTAACTTGGTACTGTACGTAGTAGGCGTTTACAGTCCCTGAGTCCATAACAGCTTGATCATGATGGGGCCAACCGGGCTCTTAACACTGATCCTTCCATCCGCCATTAGTGTAGGTACTTTAGTTAGCGTATTTAGTTATTGTTATTGAGTCCTTGCAATCATTGCAATGGACGGAGCTTACAACTGCCAAGCTGTTTCCTCGATTTCTCACACAGCGTCTCGTCTTATTGTTAAACAGAGAAAAAGCAAGACACCCCGATCTGACTGACAGTCAATATCGGGAAATCTGACGCCAAAATAACCTTTTCTTTTACTCGAGCACACACGCACTGCCTCCATCTTTAAGCGAGCTGTTTACCACCTAGCTTAAATGCCAGCATGTCCAATAGCCGTTGAAACCATCAATATTCCTGGCAAACTATGGCTGACAGCTTTCTTCTGATGGCGTTTCCAGGCGCAAGTGAGAGAGACCACCTCAACATCAAAACGCAAGCTATGTATGTACTGAGACATGGACCTGGAACTCCACCACACTCTCGCTTGTCTTCCCCAGCATTGCAGTAATTAAGGCATTGGTTCATTTAATTGGTTCTGGTCATTGCACTGATGGACGGGTCGCATCATACATGTAGGTACTGAGACATACGTGAGCTGTAGGCTGGGCTGGGCTGAGTTGGGCTGGGCTGGCTGCCTGGCTTGCGTTTCAGAATCAATGCTCACCTCACCATTCAACTACCGCTCGCTGACCTTCAATCTCGATCTTGAGCCGAAGCCAAAAGAAAAACCATGAATCATTTCACCTCTGCAGGTTTCGCAAAAACTTTCCCCTCTCCTCCCTCCCAAGATGGCGGCGACACGAACGAGGGATGCGTATCCCTAGTTCCTCTCATCTTTTCGTTGGCCGATACTATTTAATTGCTCCGAGTACCAGGGGCCAACCTTGCATCGCAGGTGGAAATGTTTATGCTCTGGAAGATCCGGGTCAACTCGCCGCCTGCCCGCTTCTCATGACAGGATAACCCTTGGTCCATTGCCCGTCGTACAACTCATCCAGACTAATGACCAGCACTGATCGTAGGAATGCCCTCTTGCAGTTAACTAAAGTAAAAAAATGTGTGTACAGCGCATAGCTTGTCAACCGGAACGAACTCCTGTGGAGTCTTTCTCTTGGCTTTGTTGTCGTTTGCATACGTGTTCGTGCCTGCTTGCCCGTATTTGAGGCGATCGCTGACTACCTAGATATCACAGCCTAGTCGGGCTCACGGCAAAGAGGCCATTGGGCCTTCAAAAACCGGTGTGTTCATTCGAAATAATTGACCCTTCACTAGTCGACGGAAAGAAAACCCTCTGATTATCTCTGATTTTTACCCAGAATTGCGTACATCATCAATGAGCGTGGCTGAGGCAAACTCACCATGTGTAGCCACAGGATTGAAGTCGTTCACCATCCAGATGTGCATCTGAACAACGGTGCCTCATACTCTTACCACCTAAGCCTTGACAAAGGTCAGGGAGCAGCCAATGTCTCAACCCCTGAAAAAGATTTGAGAGACAAACTTTGAAGAAGTGAACATGTGTCTAAACTCTCATATAAGCCAATTAACCAACTACACCGAGGGAGAGGCCCGTGAACGATCAGATGACCCAACAACAACCATAACTTTACTTTACATCTACCAATGCAACAGATGTGAGATAACTCAACAGTCTCACAACCTGCTCGAGCTGCCACATCACCATATCATGTTGGTCGGATGCTCCAAGCATTCTACACAGGTACATCAAATCATAACCACTGCACTATACCTCAAAAGGACAAAGTGTGCCGTGTTCAGTCAGTACCTGCAGTAGCTGGCAATGCATCGTGAGGAACGCGGCATCTGCAGACTGCCTGCATCAAACTCTACCGGTAGTAGCTGGCACGATGGTTTGACCGGAACTCCTTCACTCCGTGATACTATGTATACTGTGTGGACAGGCTTTTAATGGATGGATGCAATGTAACAACGTTATAAAAAAGTTTAGCAGGAGTGGCTGCAGATTCAACAGAAGTTGCAAAGCCCAAAGTTCTTAACTACATGTACATAAAATATTATCCTCAACCTTGTGCTAACAAGATCGGCTTTTGGCCAAATCTGATTATTGACCAACCCGTTCATAATGTATTGATATACCGACGTGGCATTGGAGTAGACAGAATGCCAATACTATCGAGAGCTTGTTGAACTACCAAGAGCTATTTGGCAACCTAGCGAGGCAAGTTGGTCAGATAGTCTATGTATATACTGAGCTCCTACTCATTGGCCGCTGAAAAGATTACAGTTTTTTCTTTCTTTCATTTAAAGTAAATCAGTTGACATTGTGCCAGGCATAGGTTGCCATGGTATAAACGGGTATGGAGGCGACTGGAAATCTGATGACTCCAGAATTCGTTCATTGTTCAGTGGTGATAAGGCAATTGGCTAACTATCACTTAGTTTGAAAATAATCTTTGTTAGTGATTCGGACCAATTGCAGCATTGAGTTGAAAGTCCTACTGTCGTCTTCCAAAGACTTCCATGTGCCAGTCTACCCAATCTGTCAAAATGAAAGTGGCGTTACCTAAGGTGCAGCGTAGAGTATACCGAGAACTCAAACGTCTCACTCTCTTATTAATTAACAAGTAGGTGTTCTCAAATAAATTTTTTGAAGACATCACCAAACAAACTGGCTCACACTCACATACTTTTCCCCCCGTGATTGTCTGACCCCACTTCCCCTTTCTAGCTTCGCCTTCCAAAAGACGCCTAGCGCCCGCTACCTCGGACAAGCTTCGCGTAAATTCTAGGTGAGTCTGGTGCTGGATCCCTGCACTAAGGGAAAGGTGGCCTACTGGAGCACTTCGTGGGGAAAGACACCGTCTAGAGAAACTTCCCTTCCACCTCACCCTCAACTTGTCCAACGACAAATTTATCTTCCTCTTCTTCCTCAATCATCTTCTTTGAGTCCGTCGTCTTCTCAGTCTACGGTCTCTAGCACAGCTCTGGTTCTCCCTCCTGGTTACCGGTTTCCATCGTCTGCTGTCTCTTGCACAATGTTCTAGAGGCAAGACTCGCTATACATCTGATCATTCCTCCTCTATCGAATCTTGTATTTTCTACAACTTTGCCTGGCCGCAAGCTTCATTGCTCCCGTAGCCAATCGAACTTGGTAAGCATCATATATGCACCAATTCTTTGAATTGGGCAGCTGATCATCCTTTACCGGCCTCTTGCTGACTTTCAAACATCAGCTCATCTACTATCCCTGCCGATTTTAGCTACACCGATCCAAATACAACCTCTCGCAATGGCTTCCGAAGCTCCTACCGGTGAGCTTTCTGCTGCTCAGAAGCTCATGCAGAAGCATGCCGAGGCTCCTCACCATGTCACCGTCGAGGATGCACCCGATGAGGACCTCCCCATCCGCTCCCCTGCTGAGGCCTCTAGCTCTGCTGAAGCTCCCGCTCCCAAGGCAGCTCCCAAGCCCGCTTCCAAGACTCTCGATACTCAATCGCATGAGTTGTTCCCTGAGCTTGGTGCTCCCAAGGGCAAAGCTGCCAACGTGGCGCCCATCTGGGGAGCTAAGACAGCTAACGGCGCCACCTCTAACGGCGGCTCTCGTTCATCTACTCCTGTCTCTGGAGCTGCTACTCCCAACAAGCCCATGGTCATTCCTGGTCGCAATGTCGAGACGGTCACTCTGGATCCTCAGTACATCATGCCTCGTGGCCAGCTGAAGAGGCCCATCCCTGATATTATCAAGGATATCAACCGCAGGTCTCGTGCCAATGTCACAATGGCTACCTCTACCAACGGCCGCTACAAGTTTGATGCCACTGGTCCTCAGGATGTCGCTCAACAGGCGCTCAAGGACCTTGTTGCTCAGATCGGTACTCGAGTAAGTCTACATCTTTCTGTCTTTTATACCATACTAACACCTGCCAGACTGCCATCAAAGTTCCTATTCCCCAGTCGACTCGTGCTCACATCATCGGCAAGGGAGGTTCCATGATCAAGGCCCTTCAGGAGAAGACCGGTGCCAAGATCCAGCTTCCCAAGGTCGACGAGAGCAACCCTATCGATGAGGAGGATGACGATGCTACCATTGATGTCACCATTGAGGGTAATGCCCTTTCTGCTGCTTCTGCCCGAGATGAGATCCTCAAGATCGCTGGCGAGCGATCTGCCAATGTCCAGACTAAGGTTCGGGGCATTCCTGCTGCTTTCTACCCCTTCATTGCCGGCCGCGAGAATGCTTTGGCCCAGGCCCTTGAAGAGGACAACGGTGTTCAGATCCGAGTCCCTCCTATTCAGGCCTACTTCTCGGGCCAGAACCCCGTTACTGCTATTCCTGACCAGGCCCCTGTTTTCGCTCCTGCTGGCAACGACGAAAGCCACGTTCAGCTTGCTGGTGATCGCGCCGCTGTCCAGAAGGTTCGTGCTGCGATTGAGCAGCAGGTTGCTGAGCTCCACAAACAGCTTGCTGCCGAGCAGTTGGCCATCCAGCGTGGACGTCACCAGTTCATTATCGGTGACCGAGGTGTTCCGGTTGACCAGTTCTTCGCTGACACTGGTTGTGCCATCTTGCTGCCCGCCGATGAGGATGATGATACCGTCACCGTAATCGGACCTGCCGACCAGGTTAACGCCGGTCTGGAGAGGGCTATGGATCTGGCCATGGGTATGCAAATGTCCAACTTGGACATTGCTCGATTCCACCGTAACGCCCCCGGTGGTGCTGCGATCCACGCTGGCAACGTTACACGATATCTGCGCCAACGTAAGGAGATTGAGCGCCTCGAGAAGCTCTACAACACCCACATCAACACTCCCTTCTCTGAGGGCGGTGCTCTCCCTTGGGAGCTTTACTCTCGTGAGGGTAAGAACGCCATTCGTGCGCAGTCTGAGATTACCGGTATTATCAACGCCCAGCCTCCTTCTCGCATGGCTTCCATTCCCATCGATCCCTTCTTCCACCAGCATCTCCGCAACAACATCACTCGACAGGTCAAGGCCGACTACGGTGTTCAAGTTGTCGTGCCTGAGGCCTCGGAGAGCAACGTTCCTGTCCTCCTTGTTTTTGAGGGTCCTGACCCTGCTGATGGTCCTTACCAGCTGCCTCGCACCAAGCCATCGGATGCTGATGTTCGAGCTTTCAAGCAGGGACTGGAAGATGCTCGCAAGCATATTCTTGACCTGATCAACAAGCAGGAGGCTATTACTAGTGCCACTCTCGATGTCCCGGCCAAGTTCCATGAGAGACTTCGCCGTTTCATCAAGAAGGAGCAGGAAAGCCGAAAGGCCGACCAAATCCCCGTCCGCGTTACCAAGGTCGGAACAACTATCACTCTCCGTGGCCCGGCCTCCGCCGTGGAGTCTCTTGCCGCCAAGGCTAACGCATTCGTTGAGCAAGAGAAGGAGGATGAGAAGGAACGTGGATTCACCTTGTCTTTTGACTTCCCTCAGAAATATGCCAACCACCTTATTGGTAAGGGTGGTAGCAACATCCGTGAACTTCGGGACCGCTTTGATGTCGAGATCCAGGTTCAGGATGGCAAGGTCGAACTCAAGGGACCTAAGGCCAAGGCCGAGACTGCTCGCTCCCATATCCAGAGTCTTGCCCGCACACTGGCAGATGAGACAACACACACTCTCAAGATTGACCCGAAATACCATAGGGAGTTGATCGGTGCTCAAGGAAGTCAGATCAACCGTCTGCAGACCCGATACAAGGTCCACATTTTCTTCCCTCGATCTGCAAAGGCTGCGGATGAGGAGCAGTCTAACGCCGATGCTGAAGAAGGTGCCAAGCCTCGACGACAGCAGCCTGCTGATGAGGTCATCATCCGAGGTCCCAAGAAGGGCGCTGATGAGGCTCGCGATGAAATCTATTCCCTCCACAAGTACCTCGAGGAGCACTCAGCCACTGCTACTGTTTCTGTTCAGCAAAAGCAGGTCGGATCTCTGATTGGACAGGGTGGTGCTGCTCTTGACGAGCTCCGCCAGACTACTGGCGCTAGAATTGACGTGCCCCAGGATCGGGACACTGAAATTGTCGAGATTCAGATCAAGGGTACTGCTTCGCAGGTTGCCAAGGCCAAGAAGATCCTCGAGGAGAAGCGAGCCGTGTTTGACGACACTGTCGTTCGTACTCTCGACGTCGACAAGAAATACCACAAGGCTCTCATTGGTGCTGGTGGTAAGTTTCATTCCTTGATGTTCAGCGACGCTTTTACTAATTCTGACAGGTTCGAACCTCCGGGACATTGTTGTCAAGGCTGGTGGCTCCGACGACCGACGAGAGCTCGCCCGCACCATCCAGTTCCCCAAGCAGGAGGCTGACGGCAACACTATCAAGATCGAGGGCCGCACTGATGTTGTGGACAAGATTGTCCAGCGCATCCAGGAGATTGTTGGCGAGCGTGAGAACCAGGTCACTGAGGTTGTAGATGTTCCCATTGAGAACCACCGCTCCCTCATTGGTCGTGGTGGCGACACTAAGCGCCAGCTCGAGTCCAAGTTCACCGTCTCCATCGATGTTCCTCGTCAGGGTGATGGCAAGACTGGCGTCAAGCTGACTGGTCGACCCGAGAATGTGGCTAAGGCAAAGGAGCACATCCAAGGACTTGTCCAGCAGCAGCAGGGCGAGACCATCCAGGTTCCTCGCAACCTCCACCACTCCATCTCCAACGGCGGCCAGTTCTTCCGTCAGCTTCGAAACAACTACTCTGTTACTGTTGACCATGCTGGCCAACCTCTTCCCCCTAAGCCTGACTCTTCTACTCGTTCCAACGTCGGAGCCTTGCCTCTGATCACTGATGACGACGATGCCAGCTCTGAGGCTCACTCGTGGAAGGTTGTCCAGATTGATGCTGGCGATGATGGTGACTTCCCTTGGGTCCTTCGTGGTTCATCCGAGAATGTTGAGAAGGCCAAGGATGCCATCTCCAAGGCCCTCGAACAAGCCAAGAAGAACGATGCTACCGGTTATCTTGTCCTCCCCGACCCTCGCACATACCGACACGTCATCGGCCCCAACGGCTCCAAGGTTAACTCCATTCGCAAGGAGAGCAACTGCAAGATCCAGGTCCCTCGTGATCAGGCCAAGGATGAAGCCATTGAGATCATTGGAACCAAAGAAGGAGTCGAGCTGGCCAAGGACCTCATCCTTGAGGCTGTGCGAGAAGGCAGCAACAAGACCCGAGAGTAATGATTGACGGGTTGATATTGTAATGATCTGTATTATGATCATGACAGCACATGGAGCATTGCCGGGGAGAATGAATATTGGCAATAAAAGCACAGTTTGAAGTTATAAAGTATTAATATGAATAAAAATAATGATGCCATATGTCTTATTTGCTCTATTGACCTTGCGTCGCATGCTGATGTGTGTCTCTTATTCGTGTTCGCGATGCGCGAGAGTGGAAATTAAGCATCAATTAAACTATCACGTGCACACCATGGTCCTCCCAATGAACAAGACAGTATAACATGTTAACATCTGCACACCGCCCAACTATATAACGTGCTTCTCGCATTTCATAGGACTCTGGTGCTTCAAATTGAAGCTCGTGTTACAGGTGTTGAGTAGAAAACTGCACAGATGGGTTCTCAATTGATCCCCGCGACAGCCCCCTGGGACGGAGTTTCAGCCCAGGAGCAGCTCTTTGTCCTAATTACAGGCGCCAACAGGTTTGCTCTACCACCTCCCACCAAGAACGTGTCCACAGCTAACAATTGTCAAGTGGCATTGGCCTCAGTATTGGAGAACGACTCATCGACGAATTCCTCGCCACACGATCCTTGCGCTCGCATCTTATCCTTATCCCCACTACACGATCTAAATCCAAGTCCTTGCAGACGATCAAGGCTCTTCGCGACTATGCCCGAAAGGCGGCGCAAACTTCCAAGTCACTACAGTCAAGAGTCGGAGGCTCCTATCGCTGGCAGGACACTGTTGCGAGGGTACATGTGCTGAGCTTGCAGGTTGACCTTTGCGACTTGCGCGGGGTGTACGCTTTTGCAGATGCGCTGGTCCATAGACCAGTGAGCAATCCTGAGGGACTAGAGGGCGAATATCTACGAGATGTGCGTATTCCACGGCTGGATACAGTGGTTTTCAACGCTGCATATGGTGGTTGGTCAGGGGTCAATTATCCCAAGGCCATATGGGTTATCTTGACCGAAGGGTTGGTGCAATCCGTCACTTGGCCGAGTTTCAAGATGGCGCTTCCCACGGCTCGCCTAAACGACAAGCCAAATTACAACTATGTGAGTTCAATTCTGGGTATCAGGAGTTCAATTGATTAACGCTATTCAGCCCAAGGAGCCGCCACTCGGCGAAGTCTTTACGGCGTGTGTCTTCGGCCATTACATATTAGCTCACGAACTCCTTCCCCTGCTCTGCCGTCGATCCGAATCCGAAGCACCAGGGCGTTTGGTTTGGTCTAGTAGTCTTGAAGCTATTGACCGTGTCTTGGACATGTCCGACTTTCAAGGCTTCGAATGCGATGGTCCGTACGAATCCGCCAAGCGAGTAACGGATATTCTTTCGCTCACTGCGACCCTTCCGGCCACTATACCGTCATCAACCCGTTTCTTCACCCCTGATGATCCTGCTGAAGCCCGCGATAAGCCCATCCGACCGCGCATGTACCTCACCCATCCAGGCATCGTTGCTAGTACACTGTTTCCTGTTCCCTGGTTTTTTATGTGGGCGTATGAGCTTGCGCTTTTGATAAGTCGTTGGATCGGTTCGCCTTGGCATAACACCGATAGCTATACTGGTGCCAAGTCGCCTGTTTGGATTGCCCTCCAGGAACAATCTGCGCTTGACGAAATGGACGCTGAGCGCATCAAGTGGGGTAGTAGCTCAAACCGTCACATGCAAGTTGAAGTCAAAAAGACAGAAGTTGAAGGATGGGGCTGGGAGGGCAAGGTCGAAGATGCAGCGGCACTCAAGGCCGATACCGCTGTTGGTGTTTTCAAAAAGACGATTGGGCGGAAAAGGGGAGCTGTCGACGTGACCAAGGAAGATATCGTCAGATTTGAGGAGCTGGGTGCTGAATCATGGAAAAAGATGGAAGACATGCGGTATGAGTGGGAGAAGATTCTTGGCGTCAAAAAAGCATAGGGTAGTTCGGGCAGCATAAGGTATAATCACAGGGTAAAGGACCTATCCGGCGTTGAAATAGAAAGGGAACGGGTATATTGCGACAACGACAGACAGAAATGACTTCTGTATAAACGACATTAATATCAGTAGCTCCCAGTATTGATCCTCCAAACGCCATGCTTTAAATCGATGTCGCGACACCTCTAATCATGACACAAACCCCTCACGGGTTGCTTGTCACGGTAGTGTTCGATCGATTCTGCTCATCAGAACGGATACGACGAAGTGCCGTCTTGTGCTCCCGACCAAAAAGCCCCAGACACAGAGGGAGTGGCACTGCGGCTAGAGCCAGTACCGCTTGAAAGACTAACGCACTTTTCATGTTCCTCGGAGGATTTGCGTCTTTATCCGCTGCAAGTGCATCACTAATAATGATGAATATAGCGCCAAAGAGCTGGCCCAAAGCCCAGGCCAGTGTTGAAGTAACTTCGGGGCTGAGTGGATGGCTCAATTCGATGAGGAACTCGAGTGCAACAGGGACCAGTGAAAAGGACGACGCGCCCAATATAGCGAGGACCACATAAGGGCCAGCCACATCCCCGGTTTCCGGCATCCAAACAAAGATCAAGTAGCTGATACCGACGAGAGGGACAAGAATCTTTAGTGTCAGAAGAAAACTTTTTGTGCGATCGATAATCGGGGACGAGACTGCGGCTGCGACAAGACCAACAACAATCAAGACTGCACCACCAATGCCAGCCTCATCATCACTGATGCCATACGGTGTGAGCATCTGATTGAGGAGAGAAGAGATTGAGTTGAAGAAGCCAACATAGACGCCGAACGGAATGAGAATTAACCAAATCTCCAAAGAACTACCCAGAACACCGATAGACTCGCGGAGACTGAGCTTAGGGGTCTCGGCAGCAGGACCAACCGGTGAAGGAGGTTTGGCAGGGACAACGAAAGCCGGAAGCGCGAATACAGTTGACTGTATCTGTTAGCTGGGCCAAGTTGCAAACAAGGAGAGAACCTACGATGATGGAGATGTAAAGGACCATGCTGGAAACATCACCAGCCTCCTTCACCATGAAAGGTGTAATGAGTTGTCCGATTGCTGCGCCAAAAGGGTTGGCCAGACTTGTCAGGGCGGTTGCGGCAACACGGCCACGGTTGGTGAACCACAAATCCGAGTATCGAGTTGGTGCCGCAAGAATAAACGGCTGGGCAAAGCCAATGACAATCTCTCCAGCCATGGCACAAGCGATGTTTCCCCCGCTTGATTTAGTAGAGCCAGCATATCGAATCCAGTTGCCGATGAGAATGAGGACAGCAGATGTCATGAAGGCCAGCTTGGGGCCTCGATGGAGGATCGCAATACTGATGGGGAAAACAGCCACAAATGCGAGAAAGAACGCAGTACTGATCCAGTTAATTGTCGATTCGCGGACATCGTAGTACTCAGCAGCGTGCGATGCTACTGGTGCGAATGTCATCCACTATAATTCCTCGTCAGCATATATATCTTGATTCGGCTGGTGGTTAGGACTTCAATCTTACATCCCACGACACAATGATATTCATCAGCGTAAGCTGAGCGAGACCAAACCATCGTCGTTTGTATGTACGGTACTCAGTCGAGGCTCCTTGGCGAATGCTACCGTCCCCATCGCCCTCGCCTTCGCCCTCAGTTGTTTCTCTGGGCTCATGAAGGGTGAAGTCGCGCGAACCGAGCTTCTGTTTGCGCCAGAAGCGAACGCCAGCGCCGTCGTTACTCATGATGTTGATGGGTCAAGAATGCGTTGTTTCTGGTGTTCTCTTTGGCGTACGTTGATTTTAGGCCCAAGGCGACGATGCAAGAAGGTCGAGTTGAAGAATTGCGTGGAGAGGAGAGCGCTTTAATCGATTGGCGACGTCTGGTCGGTGGCGGGAGGGTGACAGGGACAAGGTTGCAGCGTGCGGTTTGGATAGCAGTGTCAATCAGTGTCAGTATCAATGCCGGTGCCGGTGCTGGTGCAGTGCAGTGCTGGTGCGAGCCGCAGTTTCAAACAGAAGCCCAATAAGTGAGGGAAAGCTCATATAATGTCCGATTATGGCGGCATATGCGAAAAACAGCGTGATTCAGCGCTGGCGAATAGATGAATGGAAAGATAAGTGGGAGTTGTTAAAAGAAAAAGGAGTTCCAGTAGAGGTTCGAATATTGTTCTTCAAAACTGCCAGATCACCTCACAAGATTCAAAGTCGCCTCACAGTGATGTCGTCTTCTCCGAGAGGGTCTTCCGGTTGTTGGTTCAAGCCAACAGTTATTACTTGACGAATTGCTAGGGTTCGTCGTCTCGGCCGGAACTTTTACCTGTGTATCTAATTAAGGGTACGTTGACTGACGTGATGGGTCGATCGCGGATTGTGGGTGGTTTCAGCTTGGCGATCCTAGTAGATTTGTTATAGAAGGAAGCATTGAATATGGAGTCGACGGGTAGTTGAATCAGAAATAAAGATCTTATTCTTGATCTGAACTGAAAAAGAGGGGGTCGTTCATTCTAATCTATATCGGAAGGATCCAAGGTTGGACACTGCTCGGATCGCAACTGCCATATAAACACAGAATCTCTCCCTTCCACAACAGGAAGTAGTGTGGTACCTTTGCTGTCATTTGCACTTTCCATGAACTGTTTCGAGTACAACAAGCGACGCTAGCGGTAACGGCTTAAGCCCCCAGTCATTGATAGGCTGCTTCAGACCAGGATTGGAAATCCCTAGCTGCAACATCTTCAATCTTCAACCAACGGAGCGCAGATTAATTACTAACTTGATATGGCCCTTGGCCGACACTATTGTAATCCATGATACGAGCGAGGAAATACTTTTTGTCAAATATTGCCGAAAATACCTTGATGCTAAGTAGTTTGTTCTTGACAGATCTTGAGCCTCAATGTGGCTTTCCATGATACATACAGAGTACTCCCTCAAGCATTCCAGTCCCAGCCGTTCAACAGTCAGTGCATCAACGGACAGCAAAAACTCTAAAATTGAGGGGAAGCGAGATCAACTGTGGAAATCAGGATCGGTTAAGTTCCCATGCAACGGTACATGCAGTCTCCCCAACTTGGCAACTTGTCTTGTTTAACCGACTCGTCTACGGCACGGTTATCAAGAAGTGCAATCTCAGTTACATTATACAAGGCCCAAGGGATAGATCAACCCTTATCAAAGATTTACCAATTGCCATACCTGTTCTGTTATCAGTTGTTGCTGCCCCAAGAAGATAACGTTGATTTAGGTGTAAACCTGGCCGATACATGAAATTCGTGTCGATTTTGGCCCATGATCTGATCGAAATTGTGAGGAAGGCTAGTTAAGCATTGACCAGCAACTTGAAAAGAAGCCGAAACGAATCTCTACTGAACTCAACCCTGTAAAGACAGCGATATGCTTTCACTCAGCTCTGCTCAGACCCATGCCTCTCTCCCGCATCCCGCCTTCCATGCCGTTAGAATCAACGAACTTGAGCATCCAACCAGGACTGTGCCGCAATTCCGACCTACAACCAAATTTGTTCAATTTCGTATCGATCGCCGAGGTCTCACATGCCCAACATGTTTGAGTATCGACCTGGCTGTCGTTTCATAAAAGGTTTATATGACTTGGTGAAAAGATGCATATTTGCTAGGGGGTTTGAGTATCATGAAGAAGTGGCTAATTTGTTAATAAAAAGGAACTTTCTGGGGCAGATAACTGGACTTTACCCGAAAATCTCATTTAATTGTATGATTATCGTATTCCACCTCGCAATCCTTTCTACACACATCAGCAATACTCACGAGGGCACAAGTAACATCACAATGAGATTTACAGCGTTTGCTTACTCAAAATCAAGACAGATTCTTGATATTCGATGATACGTCGAGCGCCTCAACACTGAGGGTAGACGCAACGACGAAAAGAGAGGCACAATTCTTAATTACCAGGCACTGGGATATTACCTGTCTTTGCGACATATCAAATTTACTGGCTTTATCAGATCAAGTGCGGTGTAAAGTCAATCGATGGTCTAGATATAAAGTGCAAGAAATCTATTCAGGCGTAAGAGCGTATGGTACAGAGAGAGCCGACATCAGAGAAACCTCTGGACGACTTGACACCCAATAGATGAGCATTCGTACAAGGAAACACCCTTCCGTAGTGGGTAGTCGTGCCTCGTTCCGGCTCTAGGCATCTTTTCGACGTGTATGTAGCCATTCCGTCGTCGTCGTAGGAACCGATAACCCAATGATGTAAATTTACTTGAGCTGGGACCAGAGCTTGGGAGCGGCACAAGCGGTCGCACAGTGGGCAAGGTGAAAGACTGAATACACGTTAGCAATTGATACGGCGGGTGAGATTCACAGTTCAGGTCCCGCAGGATCCATGACGCAGTTGGCTTCAGGTTGACATACACTCTTCGACACAGTCCTCCTTGGCACCACCCTCACTCTCCTGCTGCTGAACACGCTCAACGCACTCGTCGAAGTGGTGCTTGGCGGGGGCACATTGGGGAGAGTTCTTGCACTCTGTAAATGCGTTAGTATATACGTATTGCGGGTTATTATCGCGTATAGGTGTAAAGCAATCGCTAAAATCGCTCGTGGCTGCTGAAACCAGATATCCGTGTAGGTGATTGACGAACCTTCCTCGAGGGTCTCCTTGGGGTCGACAAGTTCCTCCTCGTCATCCTCATCCTCCTCCTCTTCCTCTTCCTCCTCGGCCTCCTCCTCCTCAGGCTCGTCCTTGGACTCGGTCTTGGACTCGTTCTCCTCCTGCCACTAATCAGTACTAGATCAATCGAATCGCCAAGGCATTTTATGCGTTCTCGAAAATGTCGTATCACGGTTGTTCAACGTCATGACCGGAGACAGAAAATGCCTTGCTCAGGAAAATCCCGTACCTGGGGCTCCTCAGCAGGAGCCTCGGCCTCAACGACGCTCCATGGCGTCACAGCCTCGACAATATCGGTGAAGGCGTCCCAGATACCCATTGCGACAGGCGAAAAAGTTCACAATGGCGAGTGGTGGTTTCGATTGAGGTGTCGTTCGTCGATTCGTCGTTCCTAATCGTAAGAGGTCGGAAGCTCTCGGCCAAGGTCACGAAATGAAAACTGATCCGGAATTGAGACATTTTGATTGGCTATACAGAGCCGGCTTTGTCATGAAGTCTCACGTGACTACGAGCGTGACCCGTACATCTTCCCGTCTACCGACCGGACTTCAGCCGCAAAACTTCTGGTATTAAACAGAGGATGAACAAATTGAAGATATTTATTTTAATCATCTCGAATGGCTATCCAAACTCGCTTTGTTTCTAAATTTCGGAGAACTTTGGTCAGAGAAAAGAAGAATACTTGGCAGCGTCCTAATTCTGGCAGATCCTTCGCGATACATGAATCCTAGAAACAACAAGACACAATACAATGAGTTATGAATGCTGTGCTTAAATCTTGGTATCTGTAATACGACCACAGCTTTTGGCGTGGTTCAATACGGCCGTTAATCATCATTTTCGTATGCTCCCCGATCAATCTCGCCCCGGACATGATCCTCCAATCGAATATTCAACTGCTGCGCCTGTGCCTCATCGTAATTTGGTGGAGGTTCATCCGGTGCCCTGGCACTAGCAGCACTCTCGGACCGGTTGGGGCGAACATCTGCTGGGGCTGGTGCAGATGCAGATGCAGATGCTGGTTGTGCAGAAGGGGCTTCATAGGCGGGTAGAGGTTCATCGGGGACGTCAGCACCAGGGCCCATCTCGCGGCGCATTTCCTGGTACTGGTAAAGGCGCTCCCGCAGCCTGATATACGCTTCATTGAAATCCATCATCCCCCCGTCTGAAAAGGTGAATTTGACCTCAAGTCGAGGAATATCAGGTGGTATGCCACCACCGGATACAGGGATGCAGTCTGACTTCCAGACCCATCCCCACCACATAGAGGACGATGTGGTGGAATCTTGAAACTTAAGGATTGGTGCACTGAAAGACTCAAATTTCGGTTCTTGTGTAGGTTTTAAAGGTAGGTATACGATCTGAAGTGTCAGTAAATTATGAAACCATCCATGCCAGGGTCTCAACTTACTCTCTTGTTGGTCAAGAAGAGGGTGCCTCTATCACTTTTGCGTTGAAACGAGGCACATCGTGCTCTCAGCTCCTGGGGCACGGACAGGTCGCATGAGATTCTCGATTCGAGCTTCATCAAGATGCGTTCATTGCCTAGCTTGACGAAGCCGCCCTGGTTGAGCATAACCCAGCTATCGGCATTGTCAGGATCGACGGGCCGCGAAGGAGGACGGCTCGTTATAAGATAGTCATGAGGATTGTCCATTATAGGGCGGGGTCCATGACTCCATGGGCCGGAGATGGCGGGGCTGTGAACGGAACGGGCTGCGCCGTGGCCGCCGTGTGCGGAGGGAACAAGGCGGAGAAGACGGAGGAGGTATACGGAGAGGAAGACGGAAGAAGGGCACGGAGAGAGGGACGGGACGGGGGGTATTGGTAGGGGCACGGA
>JABFFG010000153.1:0-80350 GCA_013623685.1 Fusarium transvaalense
GTTTCAATGCCAACCGATAAATGGCGAAACGGGATAACTGGGCAATATTATGCCAAATCCCTATGCCCAGCACATGTCAAGCAGCTTGTCCTTGAATCTCCAGTAACAGGTGAGGAGAGTGAGACAGTATGTGAAACTAGATTAGTCTTTTTCCCCTTCTTAGTATGTAAATGTATGTCGACAAGGGAAACTCACACATCAGGAGCCCTACGACTTCTCGCGTCAATAAGAAGCCCAGCCATCATTCCTTTAAGTGCCAACCAAACACAACAAGGTCTCTCATTTGACGTCCTATACTCCTGCCGGGTTCCAAAGCTCCAGCTGAAGCCCACGATAGGTGGCTCAGTTCTTATCTCCTGTTAATCCGTCATAAACCCTCTTTCTTTCCCTCGCTCTTCATCTCATTTCGATATAAGTATCCAATGACGGGGCTACACGGGTGACTGGCTTATTATTGAAAGACATCCCCACGTGGGGGTTTAAGTTGACGCAGACACACTCTGGGCGTAGAGGCAATCATGAGCGATGGACAAGGCATGTTTTTACAATGTCACGGAGTTCTTGGCTGAATGCTTGCAAACAGCCACGGGTCATGAGTAATTACTTGTGTATCTATGCATTACGAACGTTCATGAGATGCGAGCAAGAAATTTAAGGAACGGTAGTATGTATGGTCATATCGTGCGATACTTTGAGATTAAATGGCAACCAGCCTCGCACTAATTTAGAATTAGAGTTGCCATGTAGCACAACGCAACAGCTCTTGCATTTGCAGCTTCTAATATCAGCAAGTGGTAGTCAGTCACTCCATCAACCTCCGCAGTCTGAAGTTGATCTTCATGAGTGGTTGGTGAGCCAATTGACGCCATGTCGTCCAGGGTTTGTGTGGTCGAATGGCAAATCGCTACAAGGAAAGTACAGTTCTACCAAAGACCAACCATTAAACGTGAAATTCAGTAAGAAGCAATAAATGAAAACATGGCTTTTCAAGTTTCTTTTGCTGGCATTTTTTTATTTCTCACTTCTTATCTTTTTCGAGAGTCTGTTTGACACCCATTAACGCTTATCACATGGTCTTGTGCGTTCTTGAAGTCTTGCAGCCACCAATTAGACATCACACCTCATTAGTCCAACACAGAGGATGCAAAGTCTTGGCAGCTCTTAATTTACTTGCTGTTGATTGCGTGCTCTCAGGGCGTCTGAGACAGTCGCAAGAAAGAATAGTTCAGGGTTCGGTCCCCACGATGAATTGGACATTGAGATATACTCAACGATTGAGTTACCACCACGGTATAGGGTCAGCAGATTTTATCAGGATCTTGTCACCCCAAACCATGACACGGTACTATCTAGCCCTTCGAGAATGCAAACTAGACGTATGCTGCATCTGTGGCGACTTAATGGGATATTTGACTTGGAATATACCATGTCATGCAGGCTCTCTATGGTAGGCTGCACAGCAGAGTATGTTTCCACACCTAGGGTAATCTATGGCATCCCCTAAACAGACAGTAACATATCCTATTGAATATCCACATCATGTCGAGCATGCCCCAACCGAACTATTTTCATTACCGCCCAAGTCTCGTTGCGAGGACTATTCGTGGTAGAGTAACGTCAGTGTACTAACTTTGTGGAGAAGGGTCAACCCAAACGCTCATGCCCGACAGCGAAGCAACAGGCAAAATAGTAGCAGTGATGGGGTATAAGCAACATTTCCATTGAATTCTATACTCATCAGTAAACATGGCTCGTTACAACATGTCCTTTTAGTTCTATAGGCTACGCCCAGCGCTAGCTAGTGCATTCTTCAACCCCTATTCGTCGAAACGCTTCTTGTCGTTGCTGCTGTACCTGGTGCCGCCTTAGACTTTCGTCGTGTTGGCTGATAAACATCGTTGAAGTTCATTGCCACACCCAGGAATCGCATGTCAACATCAGGTTGGTACGCTAGGTCGCCGAGGAGAATCTGAACGCGAGTTCGAAACGATGCCCCTAGGTGTCGTAGGCGCTCTTGAAGGACCGGAAACTCAGACGTGACAGCACCAGACCCTGCTGTTGGCGTATCAAGACCGTCATGGTCGTCCGTATGCCGTGTCGTGCTTCGCACATCGGCCTCCTGGCGCCGCGTAAAATCCGATACACTCCAGCTGTAAAGTCCATCAACAGAGTCTCGGTAGTTGAGCATGAAGCGAAGAATTTCGCCGAGCTGCATCATATATGTTGTACGATCGTCTTCGTCAGAGCTATGTGTACGCCGCTTAGCCCCGAGGAGGCCTTTGTGAGTAATGTCGTTGAGGTATCGTGTGTGTGCCTTGATGAGGTCGTCTAGCGTACAGTCTTCCTTATGGATCCGCTTCTGGAGTTCACCCCACGAAGACTCAATGACCTCAAACAGGATGTAGTACTGCAGCTGGCCCACGAAGTGAATCATCTCAGCGAGGACACCTCGCGTGGATTTCCATGTTTGAGAGACTGCGGGGTCCGAGTTCTGTAGGACACCACGTGCACCTGTCATACATTTCCGCCAAGTCGATAGCACGGCAAATTCAACTCGCTTAATACGCCAGAGGAAATTGAAGACTTTGAGATATTGCCGGTTGCCCCATTCTGTCACGACGACATCAACTGGGGCATCGATCTTGTATTCAAGAGTGAAACAGTCCCAACCAATGTCACCATGCGATAGCTGCAGCATACGAGCATCGAGTCGCCGTAGAACTTCAGGGGAATCGTATTGGGCGTTTGATCCTCGGATGGCATGCTCCAGCTGTGCTGTCAAGGTATGTCTGTACTGTGCGCCAGCGGGGCGATCCAGATTGGCAGCCAGAGACTCCATCAAAAGGGCGATGAAATCTCCTTGGCCTAAGAGGATATAGTTCTTCAGCGCCTGGAGATGTTTGAACAAGTGGAACTTGTTGGCCATCAGGTCGATCAGGCGTTTCATAGTGGTCTTGTGTGCCTCGTCGATCCAAGCTTCTAGTGTGGCTGTATCACCGTACCTCAACTCCTTGGAAGCAGCCTTAGAATAGTCCTCCACCCACATGGCATCACCGCAGCTATGCCTGATGAAGTTGAGAGACTTGCCGATCAAGAAGACCTTCTGCGCAAAGTCCTGGGTGATGATGCTGGGAATCATGTCTGTGTCGATTTCATACTTGTCTTCCCAAACATTGCCTGCGCCCTTAACCTTAGATGTGTCCTTGTCGGGAGACTGCTCTCTAACGAAGAATTCCTGAAAGGGGTCGGACAGTTCACCATCGTATATCCAGTGTCGCAGTATGTCATAAAAGGGCCGTGTAAAACTTGACAAGAGCCTCTCAGCAAAAGCAGCAACAACAGGATCTCCATGAGAAGACGAGAAGCTGTGGATAAGAGACACAAGCTGTCCGCCTCTTTTCTTCTCCGATTCCTCAGCTATTAGACTCATGAGTCTGAGGCCCATTGTTGCCTCACGAGTCCATACTACGCATCGCTTAAGTGTGACTCCAGCTTTTCCAATACCTTCTCTTGGTGCCTCCTCATCAAGTGACGCAAGAGCCCGTCGAATTTGACTTTCGAGCGTAGCAATCAAACTCAAGTAAGATTTGAGTTCCCCGTGAATGGCTGCCCTCAGACTTTGACCAAGAAGTCCCTTAGCAGGAGTCTTACAAAAGCCGTCGAGACCGCGATAAAGTAATGACGGCTCTGCTAGAGTATGAAGCAAGGAGATGATTGGCAATGGAAGCGTTGGTGGTAATTTGATGATGTCTGATTTTGAGAAGGGTAGCGTAGTAGAGGAGAGTCCCTGCAAAGTGAAAGGCAAATCTCTAAGAATGACGGACTCGGGAGGTTCTATCTCTGAATAGTTGTTTGCCAGCAGTGTTGATTTCAAAGAAACATCTCTTTTTGGAGGCTCAGGGCGCGGTTCTCCTTCCTTATTCGGCTGTTTGCTCTCTTGCGGCGGAAATTTCTTGAGCCCATCTGGTTGAAAAGCCTCTTTGAACTGTTCTTCCTCGAACCTGGACGCCCTGGTGGCACGTTCTCGACCTTGCCGTTTTATAGCGTCACGACTGATGGCATCTCGGTAGTTGGGCGCCGACGGTTTTACAGGGCTCAACGGGAGGGGTTCGCTAGGGTCTGGAGAATCAGCGAGCTGGTAGAGAAGGTAGAGTATTGCCCACTTGTGCTCCAGCACAGGCAGCGATAACAGCCGTGTATAGAGGTTAGAGAAGCGGAGGGCTTGTGTAGGGTTGCTCTGGATAAGCTTTCGTTTTATAAGATCGGAGGCATGGTTGACATCGGAAGAGATAGCGGGGGAGGCTGGGCTGAGCCGCGAATAGTTAATTTTGATGTATCAACCGGATAAGAGTTCGATGAACGGAGTCGCATACCTGTCTATTATGGACTTGACAATCTCAAAACAGGTATCATGGCGCTCTTGTGCAACATCATCAGGATCATTGGGATCACTGGGCACAATGTGGGTTATTAAACTGTCGATAGCGTTGGTGATGCGGTCGGGGGCCATGACGGCATCGTCGCAAGCTATCTGCGACTCCAGAAAATGGTTAAGGGGGAATAGATCGAGTATCAGTTCAACGCCACGGTTCAGTCAACAATCGAGTTTGTGTAGTGGTAACTTTTATGTAGGTATAGAAGATCAGTCTTGGGCTGATTAGATGGATGTAGATGTTACCTAGACTCGGACGCGCCAGACGCGACCGTAGGAGCTGGTGGTGCTGCAGGGCGGATTGTTTTAGTGCCCTTTCAGAAACTGATATGTAGTGGGTACTTTTGAGAGCACAGCCCACAGGCGTTAAGCTGGGTACACAGTACTTGTACTTTGCGCTCATGTCGTCCATGGCCAGGCATGCTTCGTGGTAAAACCCAACTACAGTCGAAACCCTCCATTCACCTTGAACCTCACGTCAACAGCGGCACAAGTCAACCATCAATTCAAACGCCGCAACATGCCTTTCTCATCACTTTAATACCTGAATCGTGATCGCGTCAAAGCACCCATTAGTTTTATACAACTCATGCGTCTTTCCTCCACGTCGCGCCGCGCTACTCTGCCGCACGCGACGTTGTCGCCTATTCGACTCCTATCAAGATG
Source organism: Fusarium transvaalense (assembly GCA_013623685.1). NCBI lineage: Eukaryota > Fungi > Ascomycota > Sordariomycetes > Hypocreales > Nectriaceae > Fusarium > Fusarium transvaalense. The sequence goes on from JABFFG010000153.1 coordinate 5,099, forward strand.
CCAGACATCGACCCCGCGGCTTTGAGCCGTCCATCAGTTAGCCTCTCGACTCCTATTCTATCCAACAAGACTCTTGCAGGCTCTGTACCTGGTGCGCCAAAGATCGCAAAGTCCAGCCAGATCATTCCCGCCCGAATTGATTTGGAACCGCTGTATACTGCACTCAAAGCTGCTATTGGCAATGAGAAATGGGCGATATATAAGGAATCTACCAGCGAGTTCCTAATAGGTATACATCATCATATATACTATCTATATGTCCGCGCCTGCTCATGTGTCACCAGGACGCCTCAATCAAGCCGAATACTCGGAGAGAGTAGACCCCATTCTCGCAGGTCCAGGCGACAAAGAGCACTTGCATAATAACCTCATCGCTGCCATTTATGGAAATGTTACTCGAGAAATGCCCGACCAAGGGCTGGCGCCTTGGGTCAGCGCCAACGATAAGCCTGCGGCGACAACAGGAACCAAACCAGTATCAGGCGATGCTGCGGAGCGCAGGCTGAAGGGAGATGTTATGCAATTGCCGACACGGGATCGAAGGCGCATAAAGGATCTGGTACAAAACGATGTCCGTATTCCCAAACCACCTCTATTTCAACCGCTGACATATCATAAGTGGGATCCGCACGAGAGCATATCAAATGTGTTTGCAGACACCCACCGCAAGCCTTCCACAGTTGCAGTTTCAGATGCTACCCCTACAGTAGGAGGCATCAACAACATGAGTATGTATTCTAGTGAAGTTCATGTATTGCATCGAGGCTCTGACGTGAGTACTAGACTTCGATCTAGAAATTCGAAAACGATATGCACAACCGCTGGCGATCGAATCAGGCGAATTCCCCGACATGAACATGATCTCCGGCCGAATGCTCCCCTCTTGCTACGAGGCAGGACTTGTCAATGGCCACACCGCCGATGCTCCTCAATTCATGTCGGTGGCTGTAGAAACCTTCATCAAAGAAGTCCTTACCCAGGTGTTCAGCCGTACGAGGAGCAATGGCCCTGGCGAATCGGGCAGTGCAGGCTTTGGCGTCGGGACAACTTGGATTCAGACACACAAGTATAAGCGCCAATTGGAATACGAAGAAGAAGCTGCAATGCGAGGCGAGATTACTCGGGATAAGGGCGGACTACTACCGATCGAGTCCCGGGCGGCTAGTGAGAGGGGTCCCCTGGGCATGTCCGATCTTCGCCTCTCGTTAGAGATGGCCGATTCAGGGATGGCACAGTTCCCTGTACTGATGACCCAAGTCATCTACGGCTACCGTGAAGGCGAGCTGGAGAATTGGGACGACTACACTTGGCTCTATGACCAAGTGCCCCATGATTGTGCTCATGATAAGCATGGTTTAGACGTAAATGGAGGACATGTCTACGAACTTCCAAACGGGCATCCTGACGCTATGGACATCGACACGGAGATCTGGTGGGAGGGTGCAGAGAGTCAGGATGCTGATATGTTGGACAGCGTCTTGGATTCCTGTCTCGCTGCGTCCTAACACGTATTCTGTCTGACTTCGAGACGATGATACCTACAGCATCGGAGATAAGAATGGCGAGACTGACTACATCCAAGTCGAGCACGGCCAACTCAGCTGCCACAGAACACACTAAGGTCGGGTTGAAGGAAGTGGTCTGCTATTTCTAGGTCAGAAGAAGTTACCCGTCTGCGAAATACCGTATTGGTATCGCGAGGGGTGAAGACGATAGACACAGTACCAGGCAAGTACGATTTGGGCAAGCAAGGCGTGCAGGGAGCCGGCGTTGGACAAACACAGTCACGATACCAAGCAGCAGTTCGGATTGACGGCGCGCAACTCGTATTCTAGAGCCCAAGCGAACGCAAATCAATCGGACGGCTTTATCTTTGGCGCAGGGGTTTTGGATTGTTTTTGCTTTATTACCTTGCTTTTCTTTTCGACCGTGGCTTTGTCGGATGGGCTCTGATGCCTTTTATATGTATTTCTATTGCTGTTTAGGGATAAGCATTACCTCCCAATTGGCATGCTTGGGACGAGGAATGAAAACTTTACTGTGCTAGAGAGAACGGAATGGGGAGTGGGAGGATTTTTGTTATATTATCATTTCAGGAACGATACCCAGCTCGATGAGGGCAGAAGCTGCTCAGTAACAATGACGAGGGTTTTGGGTGGACATGTCAACTATACATAGGCTATATAGTTACTCAAAAGACCCGAATCTGAATATTGCTTTATGGTAGTAAACTTGGTGACAGCTAGACCTCACGACGAACTTGCCTCACAGAATTCCTCAAGGAGCACGAATACAGGAACGTGCGAGTACATGAACTGTAGCCTGTCATGGAATAATCATGTTAGGTCTGGCAAGTTGCACATCGGAATGGGAGCTATGCAACAAGACTGCTGTGGAAGAACTGGGCTTGAAGTGTCAAGTATCGAATGCAAGCCTCCTGTACTTAAGTCATCTGCCACCCAAGTTAGTGACCGTCTTTCAAAGTGACGCTATGATCAGCATATAGACCTCTTGCTCTCTAATTTGCATGAGGCTCAGCAAGGGGAAACGGCAACGCCTGAGTCTTTGTTGTGAACGAAACTGGCTGCTTCACTCTCTCAGCTGTAATATTTCATTCATCCACGAAAAACGGTAGTGAAAATATTGTCTCAGCCCAAGAGTGGAAAAGAGACAGAGAAGCACCAGCGTCTTCGTATTATTGCAGTGACTACATACCGGAGACGTCCATAGAGAGTAAAGAGATGGACGGGGTAGAGTTCCGAGTTCCTATGCTCATCTGTGTTGCTTTGGGTGATTCTGCTTCCGGGAATTAGAGGCGTCCGCTAGCAGCTTGAGAGTCCTGGCTAACGTTAGCCAAGCTGCCAAGGAACCAGCTTAGAGCTGGTTATCAACTGGTCACTAACTCATATTGTGCATATCCATGTGAATTGTAGCTCACTAGACTACCCGCACGAGGAATAGCTAGACAGAGAAATGCTGATCTGCATCAAGACGAGGGATTCTTACCGATGTCATGCTACATCATAACTCTGGAACAATACAGTATAATCAACACAGTACCCTGTTTAGAAAGCTTGGATTCCTAGTCCGGGAGCTGCACCGAAGAGCAGCAGAAGTGTCTGTGGAACAAGCGCCCGAGCAGCTCGAGCCCTTGACTGGCCCGTGCACATCTTTCTAGAAAGCTTCCCTGACGGCAACCACATCACAGCTCCCTTCCCCCCACTTCTCCCCATTCCGTCGGTCGGGTCGTCCATTGAGAAAGCACAGAGAGAGAGAGCTACTTCCCTCTGCTTGCCCTACCTACCCAAGATACGCCGTCAGGCAAGAAACATCATCTTTCTTTCCATCCCATCTTCCTCTTCACCTGCATTTGCTTCCCTCCGCGTGTGTATCTTAGTCCTCTATACAGACACAACATCTACATATATCGCATCCTCAACCTACCTATCCATCTTCAGCCGCTATTCATCATCATCCTTCTCTTTGACTAGGAGGCGGGGATTAGAACACCAGAACCCCACTCGCCTGGTTACTCCTCTCTACTTGTCCCCTTCATTTCTTTCAGCATTACGACAAATCGAGCTCTTCAAACTATTTGGCATCAGCCGTCTTCTTTACGCTGTCTTTGATGCTCACTGGTTTCTTGGCTCAACCCTGCGTTGGACCCCTCACGCTCAAGGCCCCTTGATCTGAGGAGCTGTACAGGATATCGTCACCTTGCTTGATCACATCTTTGGTTGTAGGGCCCAGAATACCACGATTCGGGTGAGTTGACCTGTTTTCTTCCTGTTTTGCATTCCCGCCGACAACGGAAGCTCTATCACCTGAATTTGCTTAGCTTTCCAGCCTTGTGAGCCCTTGTTGCACCCAGTTTACTTCATACAAGGATACCTCTGTGGGCGCCAATTATAGAATTGGATTGCCCTTATTTTTCTTTGCAAGGCTCAATCTCCCGGAAGTTTCGTATTTCTCCTTTATCCTGTCCAAGCAACTTTTGTTCCTTTGAGCTGCGCATGGGCTATGTACCAGGGTCTTGATCCAGGCCCCGCCACAACACGTCACTTTCAAGCGTGGATTGCAGCCCACGTCCAGCTTCACCTCTAGTGCATGCCCCGGAACTTTTCCTGCACGCAACATACCTTGTCGTTTCAATGCTCATTGATGTTTGTCCCTGGATTTATTTGCAGCTCTGACTAACATACCTTAAGATAATCTGCCTTGCGATCACCAAAAAGGGCGCCGCAGCAGCTGTAAGTCGAGCTCCCTCATCCGAGTGACGGCATCACGTTGCCACTTGTTGCTATGCTTCTATCTTACATTTGGCGTTCGCCTCTCGATTCCATGTTCGAGATAGCAATATTCACGACGTCGTATCAGACGCACAGTCTTTGCCACACGAAAGCTAACCAGGACCGAATACAGACAATTGTCAACGAATAAGTGCTCCCCACTCGCCCCGCGATACCCCTCACCCACGGCGACCTCGACTGGCATCGATTCTGTGCTTGTTTGACGATACAATATCAATTTCGAGTTACGCATATTCCATCTAATCTCCGACCATGTCCGGCCCTTTCTCCAGCCCCTTTGGGGAGAACAGCAACCCCTTTGGAACGGATAGGGGCAAGAGGACAAACAATGCAATCCATCGTGTTGCTGAGGAAGAGGATGAAAATGACACCATCACATCTCCTACGCACGCTCGTTTCGGGGCATCACCAAATTCAGCCTCCATGTTTTCGGGTCCCTTTGGCGGAGGCTTTGGTGGCGACTCTTCAGCCGAAGCACCTTCCGCATCACGAAACGTCCCAAACCCTGACAGCTATCCGGCTCAGTACAACTTTGGTCGCCGAACTTCAGTGTCTGCCGAATCTTTGAAACCTAGTGCCGATTCCTATGATAATTGGTCACCTCCTTTTCATGAGAAGACCCCGGACCAGATCGAGCGTCTTAAGCGTGCCATCGAAGGCAATTTCCTTTTCAGCCACCTGGAGGATGAACAGAGCGCTCAGATTTTGGGTGCCCTTGTCGAAAAACCGATACCAGCCAAGGGCATTAAGGTAAGCTGTTCAAGGACAGATTCACGATAGGTTACTTACAAGATTTAAATAGGTGATCAGTCAGGGAGATGCCGGCGACTATTTCTACGTTGTCGAGAAGGGATCTTTTGATGTTTATGTCAACCCTAGCGGCTCGTTGCAACCTGGTCCTGACGGTATGGGCAACCAAGTTGGTAACATCCAGGCTGGAGGCTCATTCGGCGAACTGGCGTTGATGTACAACGCACCTCGAGCTGCGACCGTAGTTTCTGCCGAGCCGGGCTGCACTGTATGGGCACTCGATCGTGTTACTTTTCGCCGCATCTTGATGGAGTCGACCTTTGCTCGGAGGCGCATGTATGAGAGCTTCCTCGAAGAAGTCCCCCTTCTTTCAAGCCTGAACCCTTACGAGCGCTCCAAGATTGCGGATGCGCTGGAAACAAAGAAGTTTGCCCCAGGAGAGATCATCATCAACGAGGGAGACCCTGGCCATGCCTTCTATCTGCTGGAAAGTGGCGAGGCGGATGCATATATCGGTCAGCCTGATAACAAGGTTCGTCACTACAAGAAGGGTGACTACTTTGGTGAGCTTGCCTTACTCAATGACGCCCCGCGAGCAGCTAGCATCGTTGCTACGTCAGCAGTCAAGGTTGGAAGCTTGGGCAAAAACGCTTTTCAGCGACTGCTGGGTCCCGTCGAAGGTATTCTACGACGGACCAAGTATCAAGGTGTCGCAACTGGTGTTGAGGAGATGGATCCGCTTCACACTAGCTAGATGGGAGGGCAGGGCCCAAAGGCATGACTGATGGAAGCCAGTTATGGGGAGAAGTAGGAATGTCCATCCGTGGGATTGAGTGGTGTTCAGGCTGTCTTGTGCTGTTTGAGTGTATGTATATGGAGCGCAGTTGGGTTCCGTTGGATTCAGAAATGAGTGGCAGAGGAATTCACTTGTGATTGGCGTTTTGAGAGATTCTCTCCCACCTTCGCTTTCCTGAGACAAACATGGCTAGTGATCAAATACTTTGGTTGATATTATTATCGTTATGACACAGCTCTCCACTGAAAATGATATAAAGGTATTTGAGGTATTCGATATGGACAACTAACAAGTGATAAGAGGAGCTTTCATAGCTCAAGAAAGTTGTATTGCCAATTCGTATTTTCTCCTCAGGAAACCAAACGTGAAATACGTTGATATCAAGACGCCAGATATAAACAACCCTATTTGTATACCTATTAGTTATCTACCCCCTCTCCTGGTGTTACATCAGGGCGCGTTATTGCTCCTGGCCCTGTGTAGCCCGTCTTGCCAGCTCCTCTCGAATTTTCCTCCTCAGCTCCTCGACCGCGACTTCAGTTTCAAGCACTCGGCCAACCCCAGCACGCCAAGTGTCGTCCAGTGTGTTGATCTCAGCGCCCACAGCGGTCTGTCTCTTCTGCCTCTCCAGATTCACGATGTCGACTTCGCGCTTGGTGGCCGCTAACTCACGTTCGAGCGCCTGAAGTTCTGCTTCAAGACTATGATTGCCCAACAGCCATGCATTCTTTCCCCACTTCTCAAGAAGCTCTAAGTTTGTGAGGCGCAAGGAGAGGTAGCTGTGTGCGACAGCAGCGGCGGGCAGGGCAGCCGCAGGAGGGGCGCTCGGGGATGGAGCCTCGTATCGACTCAGGTCCAGGGGCGCAAGCGGTGTGGATTGGGAAACACGCTCGAGTTCGGCCGTTATCGCGGGAGAGAAAGAAGGCTCTGGGTTGGAGGAGGGTTGAGGCGCTTGAGAGGATGCTTCAGCGGTGATGAGGGCGCGGGCGGCGGCAAGAGCTTCCGGAGTCGGTTCTTGATCAACATCTATGTAGAATGTTAGCAAAAGCATACCGAGGGGATTACAAAACAGAGTATATGAGCTTACAAGGAAGAGACTCGTGATAAGCTGGAGCGACGGGCATGGTGATGGTACGTCTGAGATTGCGACGCGCGTGATTCAATCAGATGCAGTATCGGTACAAGAAGTTTTACCAGACCAATATAGAGTCGTGTACTCTGTTAAGTAGAGATTGTGATTTTATGAACGAAGGGGCGTTACAAAGGGTCGCGAAATTGTGCGAACAGGAGTCGATGTGCAGGTGCTATAAATCGCAGCCTTGCAACCACGAAATTTCGATGAGACCTTGGGTTGTGCAATAGCAACGCACGGGCCATGCATCAGCCTCATCAGCCTTGGTGGCAACCAAGGTAAGTTACAGTACAAGAAGGACATGCTGACATGTCAGCTTCGACTGCGGTAGTTAAAAGGCATTGGTTTTTCCAGTAATTGATGACACTTCTCCTTGTGATTTGAGCTATCTCGGAAGATTCCAATGTAGAGTGATATTTCTATTTAGAAGTGATCGATGAAGATGATGGAAGCTGAAGCATGTGTTGACGATAAAGATAAGCAAGACTAGGTATTCTTGATGTTTTTTTATCTTTGCGGGTCAAGCTGCAAGACAACCTATCCCCTGTAGTTTTAGCGGTACTGCAGCGGGTTTCATGCATGGCGATGGAGCCCGCTGTGCTCCACTCTACTAACCAGAGCGATGAACCCGGTATTGTAGCGATGATAGCGATAAGGGAAGCAACATCGACAGTGTCTACGAGCGCCTCTGGCAATTCGATCAAATCAAGACAGGTCGGTAGATAGCGGGTGATTCCATCAACAGGTCTGTCAGACAAGGAGGTAGAAGCCTTGGGGAAGCATAAACAGATAAGTGCTAAAATATCACTTCATTTCAACATGCGTTGTTGTCCGGTACACACACTTCTTTCGGTACTGCACAGTAAGACTTGGGAAGTCCCAGGGATGGAAGTGATTAGTGGAACAGCGCCAGTTGAAACTCAGCAGAGACACTAGGTGGAGGCTCCTACTATAATAGCGGTGTTTGGGCCATTGTGAACAACACTGGGCACTTGATTTTCGCGCAGTGTACAAGCTTCGCAGCCGTGTGAGCATCCGAGGGATCGGCACTGCGCTCTCAAGGGAAATGTAGCTGCTAGTCTATCATGCTGATAGAGCGGGGTACGTGGGAACGAAAGAGATGGATGGCATGCTCGTACGAAAGAACATATAAGTTTATCTCATCATGAAGATTGTTAAGCCGGGGTGTCTTTATGTGATGATCGTCAGCTGTGCCCTTCGAGGCTAACAGCAATTATATTGCTCGCTCCGATGCTAAGCTAATTAAGATAGTGTTACAAGTAATACATCGTTCTGCCTGGAAGATAACTTCGCAGCTGGTCGTAGAAGCCTTGATCCACGTAGAGATCTGTAAGTCATGAGGGTCCCTCACCTCCATCCGTAACCGCCACCATATCCCCCAACCGCGTGATTCATTTGTTCCGCCATATGGCACCGTAACCTCCGGTTTCCATTCGTTTCATCACATCTCGTTTCGTACTTGTAAAGGAAAGATCAAACGCCCATCGCAATTTCAATACATGCGAACCCTCAAGTTTGCCGCTGCTATTATACAGAGCAATAACCATTGACTACCGATCTCTGAATAGCAATGCAGTAGTTCGATTAAGATGAAGATCGACCGCTCTCGGAAGAGTCAGTCTTGGTGAGGTCTTCATGGTCTTCCTCTTCAGGGCCGTGAAGCGACTCCTCGAAGACGGGTTCGGGTTCGTTGACCTCAAACTTAGTCTTGAAATCGGTGATATGAGAGAAGCTGCTACTGTTGGAGCGGCGGCGAGTATTGGTAAAGGTAAACTGCTCGCCAGCGATATCATCGTTGACAGTTCCCCTGCAGGTGGTGTAAGTGCACTGTGGGGCTAGTGAACAGGGGTGGTTTGGGTAACATACCAGTTGCCTCGACCAGAGCCGTCTTTCTTCACCTTTTTGGGGTCGACATCGGCAAAGCCATTTTTACCAAAGAAGCGAGGAACAGTTTCCGTGGGGAGCATAGTCCCCTCGGCAATGCCCTTGTGGTCACGGTCGTTGGCCTTGTGAGATCGGGTCACTGTGAGAAACCTTGTCAGTACAGTGCTGTATGTTGGGTGAACGGCATCAAGCTGACTCGTGAGAGTATGTGAGAGCGGCGTGTGATAGGAAAGGAAAGTTTAGAAACGTTCTTGTTGCGGATGGAACAATGTGATAGATAGGATGATGAATGATGGAAAGAGGGGCCAGGATAGGCGAGGGGCCAAGGGGAGCTTGATGGCCTTTTATAGGTAGGATTGGATGCCACGCCAAACGTCACCACAAAGCAATTGCCAGTGAACAAGAGCATAGCATTCTCCCGGGCGAAATGAGTCTAGGGAAGTGCGGGGTGTCCAAGTACTCCGTGTACAAATGCCGGTATACGGAGGGACGGGGGAAACAAGTGGGCAGGGAAGATGAGACGCCTGAATGGTGAGAGAAACTTACTTCTGTAGGATGGGAAGGTTGCGGCGATTAGCGTGAGGCGATTTGTGAATGTACTAATTGAGGATATGTATGGGATGCGTGAGACGAGGTGTTGTTGCTTCAAATTTGGCCAAGCTGTTGCTTTTCCCTCGCGGTGGAAGATAGTGAACAACAAGATCGGAACTGGTATTGACAGAAAGGCAAAGTTATAGTACCAGTTCGTCGAACTATTGTCAGAGAGGGCAGGTATTGGGCAGTGTTCAACTGGTTGGTGGATTGATCTGGTAGGTGTATGAGGAAAGTTCGCTGAGTTTGATATGACGAGAAGTGCAGACGTAGGCAATTGATGATTCCGAAGAAATGGGATGAGGTGCTAGTAAGTTGATTTGTATGTACCTAGGTAAAACGATATTCAAGCCTGGGAAGGAGAGCTTGCCTTTATATCCTGAGAGTCACGCGAGGGACGATGCGTGATGGCATCACACTGTGTCCAATCAGCTATCGCAGACGGATATTTCCTTCCCACCGACTTTGTGCAATCCAGCCCCTTTCCTTTTAGAACACCCTACTTCTACTCAGGAAGCTAAGGGAGCTCTTCTAACAGACCGGAGCTTTTCAATTGGACAATTGCGAATTACGGGAGGGAAAGGCGGAAGGAGTCAGCTCATGGACGTTCCATCATGATGGCTTCCCAAGGCAAGTGTAACAGCATCGAGGGCCCACTACTTCAACCGCTGGTGGAGCCAGGGAGTGACTATCTATCCACCCACCTACCCCAGTCAGAGGCGGGTCTCGCATGTCCCATCCCGTCCGTCTATCGCGTGACCTGGCGCAAGCAGCCGGTGGCCGAACTCTGTGGTCCAACTCAACTTCCTGAGCTAACGATGCAATCCATGCTTCAGAGCACGTTACAATTGCGGGGAAGCACATTTGTAACATTCCAGTAAGTAGGTAACTCGCTGAGTAGAGAGAGGTCAGATGCAAAAGTAACCACATTCATAATGCGGATTATGCAATACAAACCTCATGCTATTGCTGTGGTCAACGGGATTATGGATTGAGTCTCGCTTCTCCTTGACTTCTAGTTTCCACCGAATAACAGGCAGATTGATTTGACCCAGCCAAGCCAGCCTTTGGACTCTAGAACTTGGAGGGGTACAGTACTGTACGTACAACACATGTGCTCAATGTTTAATCTTCTCCACGGATTGCTCCCACCAACCAAGCTTATGTGTCTTCTGTACCAGACAGGCACGGCCTTACAATACTGTTGGTAGCGGACTGTTTCGCGTTCAACAATGCAGGGTCCCACACCCAGGATTGGCAGTTCCTATGATAACATCGTGTTCTTTGTTCGACAATTCATTGCAAGGTAACTGACCTCATGCTGAGCATAGGAACCTAGGTAACAAAACAAGCACTGACGTCGACATGCTTCTATGCCAGGGTCTTAGTCTGTGGCTTGGCTGGAGCTGTTTTGGATCACGAATGCCCCGCTTTAGCTTACGAGGATCTGGGGTAAAGTCCAGGTACCGACATCTATCATTATGGATATTTGTTTTGTTTTGATTCCGCTGATAGCAATGACATAAAACAGCATATGATGATAATACGGAGCAAAATTGACTGAAATCATCGGATGCTTATAAAAACCCTCACCAGTTTACATATAGTACATAAATACCAGTGCATGTGCAGTACCGTAGCTCACTCATAGGTACAGACCAAAGCATCATCCAATGGATGATACTCGACACTTGGCATCTGCCGACCTCAACTCCACTACCTAAAGACAGAAGAGCTCCACGCCTCAAACTACAAAGTGACCGGAACCCTGGAATCTCGAAAAGGAGAGGCATGCCAAGTTCTACAGTGCTGTACCATTCCCAGCTGATTCTGCTTCATAGCAAGTCCGATGCCGCTCCTCGACTCAATCGCCAGTGGGGCTCAGCAAAACTGACTCAGCGCCCACACATGAGGTGCACATGACCTTTTCTCATCGGCCCATCTTGCATATCTCTGGTATCTCACCAATTATAAGCATCAATTCAAGTCAGAGCCTCAATCTCTTGGTCTATTAGATTCGTTCTCAGAGGCTCTGATCTTGGATTGGTAGGTGGATTCGCACGACACGGCTTGCCACTCATGACACGCATTTCGTCTATCCCAACAGAAATGGAATCCGCTTCGTTCTCGATATATCGACTAGAGTCGGTAATAGGTCTCATGATCATCATCCGTATTCCGTTATCAGAATAGAGCCCGCAAACGGCTTCTGCTGCATGTTTCTCTTCAAAGGACAGGTGTCTTGAACTCATGAACTCCATAGGATTACGCAACATCATGCCCCAGAGCCCCAGCGCCCCAGCTCTGTAAACATCTTGGGTTTAGTAAAAGGCTACCTCTAAGAGTGGACCAAGTACAGCCGACTGCCTACCTCAGAAGTATCATGACAATTATCCAACACCAGGTCTGGCTGACACCGCCAGATTCTTCCCATATATGAAATTTGCAAATCTTCTTCGCAAGTGCTTAACTCTTGCAGTGGTGCAACAAGGCATGATGACGGGTGTGCTCAGATCGGTCGTGATCACTTCACATCGTGAGGTGTTTCCTTTGCAGTATCATATCCTCAACATTGTTGCAAGCCTTCAACGGGCTTCACGTCGGTATTCATATCAGGGTTGTAATGGAAACGCTCACGCGCCAAACGTCTCGTTTGAAATCGTGCAATTAGAAATGAGGAATAATCCATCACAAATCCATGTCAAATTAGTTTATCTTGACTACTGCTCTTTTTTTCTCTCCTTGTCGTTGTAATACGACGTCTAACAACACGCCCTCCTTGCTTGTTTAAGAAAAAGAAAGAAAGAAAAACTCTCATCGACCTGCGCCTGAGTAATACAATTGCAGATTCATCCCCATGCCCTAGAAAATACCCTCTCTGCGTAATCAAACATATGCTGGTCTTCCTCGAAATTCCCCACGACCACCGTCAATTATGATGACAAGTGTCCAACTTCCTAGCGATGACCCATTTTCGAGAATTCATTTTGGTAACGTAGCTTAAAACCGTTGCAGAGCGCTCGCATGTCCGGATATTGATAGCCCTTCAACTCAAAGCCTTGCGGGATTGCGCGCACTGGTAGCGCAATCACCTTGGCTGCCCTGCTAGCCTTGAAGCACAGCCAGAAATATCCAGGGTGCTTGGTGTCGATGCAGAAAGCGTACGCCGATCGGTTGGGGTTGGCATCGATATAAGTCGTTAGCCATTTTTCTGCGACTACAGTTAGAATCATGCATATATACTTCAGTGTGGTATGGGGACTTACCCGTCTCTCCCCGAGATCGATTCTGGTACTTGTCGTGTCGCATCAACTCCTCCACCTTGCGTGCCATAGCCTTGACGTGCTCGACAATCAACTCGTCCAGGTCGGTGTAAGTGTACTTGCCGCCCACGCGCAACAGCTTGCCCACTGAAAACTCCGTTTCCTTTTGCATCTCGAGAACGTCAATGTGTTGATACACACCATCCGCGACCTTCCAAGTAACCGCCAGATGATCGTTGCCCTTGGACGAAGGTCGAATTATGACCTCGCCATTTGGCTGAGATCCCAGGTATTCTTCGGCCTGCAGACCGTTGAAAGGCTTGAAATTAGGGTGCTTGACAACACGCTGTGTCCGTCCGGTTGTCTTGTCCTTTTCTCGCAGCTCCTCCTTGTCAGCGGCTTCCAGGGCGTAATCCCACCCATCCCGGCCAAGGTTAATAGGTCGCTTATAGGGAACGCGCAGAGCATCTTCCCGCATGGATAGTTTAGCCATAAAGTCTTTATAGTTAATGTCCAGGATCTTGGCTTGGGCTGTTTGTCCAGAGCTCAGCACTTCCTTGATAGATGACCGGTGGCTGACCTCATGGCCCTCAACTCGACCTTCGATACCACAGTCAAGCTTGACAATGGCAAAGTCATCCTTGACAACCCGCACGTTGACGGGGACAATCATACCCTCGCAAAGAGTGTGCTTGGTTTCACCAGTGAACATGGTGAAGATTTCTGACGCTGACAGGAGAGCAAAGTTCCTTCGGAGCTCTTCGTAGGGAGCTTGGAGTTCGGCACGGATCGTCTCCAAAGTAGCTCGCTTGCGCTGGCTGTAGTTTCTCTCCAACTGCTCGGCATACTCCTCCAGAACCAATTCGTTGACCTTGTCTTGCTCGTCCTGCTTGAAAAGCTTGCGGACAATAGCTCCTGGTCCATTCTCGTCCGTTTCAGCCTTGACATCCTCCTCATCAAGCTCAAGGGCATCGGCAGCCATCTTTCGTCCCAGTTCATAATCCTCGGGATGGACACGAGTGTTGTCTAGTGGATCAGACGATGGGTTTGTAGCCTCATACTCAATGAAGAGGAAGCTTGCGCAGTTGTTCCATACTCTAGGACCGACAACAGGCAGCTTGCCACTATCTGGGTCACCCACAAGCTCATCTCTTGTGCCCACAGCGCCGCCATTGGCGTTGATAGCTTTGATGACACTTGTGGCTTTTCGGGGTCCCAGTCCGGAAACATAAGGCAAGAGATTGGCGGTGTAGGTATCGTTCATGGCCTCGTTAATATCCACACCGCAGAGGTTCACCATGTCTACCATGGCCGAGTCTAAGTACTTGGCCAGCTTGTCCGCGGGAAGGAGATTCTGGCATGGATGGTAGGAAAGAGAAGCAACGTCCTTGCCGAGAGCTGCATATTCCTTCATAGGGTTCTGCATGTAACGCGCCAGGGCGACGCAATACCTTGTGATGGGGTTCAGACTTGGGTGCTCGGCAAGGGCACGAGGGCTGTCCTTGTACAAGCGAGCAACCTCGTCGTTCACCACCACAACCTCCAAGGGCTCCGTTCTATAGTCATTGGTGTCAGGGTCCTCGAACTCAGGCCCCATAAGACCCTTCTCGTTTACCAAACTCTCCAAGTCACGCACCAACTTCGTCGTTTCAGCAGACCAACCACTAACACCAATCACATCGGGTCGACGGCGCTTGACGAGTTCTTCAAACTCTTCTCGCTGGCGCTCATCCCGAGCGAGGTTTCCTAGCTTTCCTTGTTCAATCACCCGTCCATCTTCTTCTACCCACGCCCAGCAAATGGGGTCACGAGCGGGATCAGACATGCCATTGGAAAGAACCAAGACACGTGGCGTAGTACCGAGGATCATGCCCTTAGGCTTGTACGGCGCTTGGTCGAGTCTCTTCGCATACTCCTCCCGACACATCTTGAGCACTTCATCTTGACAGAAAGTACGGATGACCTCCTTAACGTTCTTTGCAATGATCTTCTCCAGCTTGGGATAAGCGAGGTCAAGCACTTTTTTGCGCTCTTCTCGCCACTGTTCGGCTCGATCACTGAAATTCTCTGACTCGAACTCCTGATAAAGGTGTTGTCGGAAATCATATCGAGCAGGCATATCGAGCTTGATGGTGACAAGTCCTTCCTCCTCAGCCTTCATCATCTTCAAGAAAAGCTCTGGCTGATGAACAAGGTCAGCAATAGCTTGGTTCTGTAAGTATTTAATCTCATAGTATGGGTGGGAGTCGTCGATCCTGCGCAGTCCCTTTTCAGTTCGCCGACAGCTGATCTCAGCGGCCTGGTAGTAGGAGTTTCGGAAATGTTTGCGCATTCTTGGGCTAGCGAACAACTCCTCCGAGTACATCTGTCGAGCTGCGCTGATCACTTGGTCGCCTGTGCTGAAAACATCATCGATCAAGCTATCCGCCAGATCCATAGGATATTGTGCATCATCATCAGGTGTCACCTTCTTTCCATGTCGTAGGGCGTTCTTTGCGAGTTGGTCTGCTGAAATGCCGTATGCGCGAACAAAGCCATATGCCTTGCCTTGGCGGACTCTCTCGAGTAAGTTGGATTTTGAACCCGGTCGCTTTGTCAAGGAAAGATTGCCGGCCATGGCAGCGAGATCCTTCAATTGTGGGCCATATTGGAAATGCAGGTAATCTTGCAGGTCTTGAAGTTCCTCCATAGTGGTGGCCTCAGGAATCATTTCATCTACCATCGCATCGTAGATTTCCATCCCTTTCAGGTTGTCAACTGTCTTCTCAAGGGCGTTCCTCTTATCCACGAAAGACCGGAATTTAATATCCAGCTCCAAGATTTTCCACAAGTCGTCCTGGTTCAGCAACTTGTCCGCGCTAATAACGTATTCAGGCGCATCGGGATCATCGCGATTCGGATTTCGGGTTTTTCTGGTATGAAGCAGATAGTCTTTGCGGTGTTGAAACACATAAGGCACCTCAACCTCGTCGACAATGAAGAATTCGAGGACTTTGCCGACGGCCTTGCCAAACGGGCTCTGCAGATCGGGGGCCAGACCCTTCTTCGGCCATAGTTGGTTAGTGATCCAGCGTGCCTCCTCCTTGAACTGTTCTGCCGTAAGTTGCAAGCTCTTGAAGGTCTTCCGGTCGATTTGGAATCGTTCGGGTTCGTCAGTAAAACGAATTTCGTTATCTTCGTCGGTTAGGAGCTTCTCCTTCAGTTGTGAGGGCTCGAATACGTCCTTCAACTCTATCGCCTGCTCTTCTCTTTCGCGGTCCTCCTCCTCTTCCTCCATCTGCAGTGCCCAGTCGTAGTCTTCACCATTACCAAAGATGGCTTCCATGTCATCCAAGGCATCCTTATCCAAGTTGGCGGTATCGGCAATGTTTCCAATGACGCGATCTCTTGGACGAGCAACTTCGGCGTCTTCTCGCTGCTGTTCCAATTCTTCAGGATCATCGGGAAAATCTTCTTCAATAAAATCATCAAACTCATCGGCCTGGCGGTACGATGATCTGTTATTGTATGCCCGCTGTTCGCCTGCATCGTCCTCTTCATCGGAAAAGATGTCGTCCAAACCGCGGCGCTGATTGCCTCGATCTTCATCGCGAGTGCCACGCTTGAGGCGCTTGAACTTGGACTGGATTCGAAAGTTAGGGACACTGGCGGTCTAGGCAATTCGATGGGCGTTGGGGACGACTTACCTGTGTCTGGGGCTTAGGTCGCTCACCAAACTGTTCGCCGATCAAATCCAGATCGTCCTCATCCAACTGTGCCTCTTCTTCGCGGTCGCGGTGCTCTCGTTTTCGTTTGTGTAAGGGTCGCACGTCGGCATCGGACTCGCCACCTTCGTCCTCGTCTTCATCTTCATCAACGATGAAACCTTCGCGAACCTAAAAGAAAGCATTAGGGGCTATGCAATTGTCAATGTTTGTCACCGAGCTAACCTTGCGAGCTTCCTCCTCATCGTCGTCGTCTTCTTCCTCTTCACTTGAGTCTTCGACCGCATTCTTGTGTCTGCGCTGTCCGCCACGCTCATCGAAAGACTCATCCTCTTCCTCATCGTCGAGCTCGGCCTCCCCGGAAATCAAGTCGCGCATGCTGTTGCTCATCTTGGCGACTTGCGATGCTGCCGCGCAGGCAACAAAGCTTTCTTTATCTGCTTTAGTTGTAGATGGTTCCGGTGGGGCGGCCAGGCAAATAGCGAAGGGGTGTCTTGGGTCTCAGATGTCGTGATTAT
This sequence comes from Fusarium transvaalense, assembly GCA_013623685.1. NCBI lineage: Eukaryota > Fungi > Ascomycota > Sordariomycetes > Hypocreales > Nectriaceae > Fusarium > Fusarium transvaalense. The sequence goes on from JABFFG010000153.1 coordinate 22,068, forward strand.
AGCGAAAGACAATGAAGCAGAAGAATCTCAGGTGTGTGTGCCTTTCCTTGAAAGCTGATGAACTTTGGGAATTTTTGGCTTTGCGCTGCAGAGCGAGCTACACGTGCAGCCTTGTCGCGCCTGACAGGGATGATAGAGCGGAAACAATATGTTCCGTTTCCGGTACGTCAGTTACATAATCACAGTTCGTGAGCTTCACCAATTGACAAGACTTCAGTGTCGTTTCTACTACATGTAAGTCTTGTTCTTTTTTTTCGTCCCTATTGATGAATACCTCTGTGCCTGCTGTGGCTCCCCGTTCGAAGTACGACGCTCTTCGCATGATTTCTTTTGACGAGAAGTAGTGTCTTTGATCAACAAAATACACCTTTAACCCAAGTAGTGGTCCAAGTGTTGACTTGCAGCTGTCTGAATCGCCCAGTGTCTGATCCATCCTCCGTTGTCATGCTGCTTATACATTTTGACCCATACGATTGTGCCCCTTTTCTGAAAGCTTTTGTAGTCCATCCACCAAGCAGTCGTGCGAAGCGATCATTGTGGCCGCAACAATTGGTGGGATGTTAATTGACAAGTAGGATAAAGCCGAGTACTGATTTTGACATGTCGTATCAAGCAAGATGTTTGGACTAATGAATTATACCCCTACCATGCTTCATTATCTTATCACGGCTCTAAATCGATAACTGTACGGAGCTCGAAGCGTGAATCGTCTCAAATCTATAACATATGGCCACTCAGTAGTTACTAGTAGTCAGCTAGTCCAGCCAGCCAGCCAGGGGATTGTCTCCAGGCTTAGGCCTCTTGTAAGGTAGGTACAGTACAGTGTGTAAATAGTTTGGCAGGTATAATTACTCCGTTATGGATGGTGAATGTTTGCCTCCATGCCTCCTAGGCTCCCCTAATGGCCAATAAGTGGCCCACTGGATTTCAGGTACGGATACATAATTTCAAAATCGCTGGGCGGGCAGCCGCCGCAACTCCTGATCTCTTTAAGGTTATAAAGAGGCCTCGTTTCTATAGCCAGAGTCCCCTTTGCCCCCCCTTTTCTCTCTCCAGGTTTGCCGCTCGGTGTCATCGTCCTTTTATGTTTTGTTTGCGCCTCCAACTCCCTCATAGCGCAAGTCCAGCCACTCCCGTCACGTTGTCACCGGCTAGACCCCGCCCTCCACCCTCCGTCCACTGTCCGCGCCTAACCAGCCAAAAGTCGTGAAAGAGACAGGGACAAATTCCCCCATTCACCACCTTCAGCGGCGCTCTGCCTTAGCACTCCCGACAAATTCGCGAGCCGGTTATCTCTGGTTGTAAGGGTTCTTCTCTCCGTTGCATCGATCGTCTCAGAGACCCTGATTCTCAGTGACGGAATTTAGGCCTCCTACTACGTACGGCCCGAGAATCAACGCGCACCCGGCCTCTAGTCTCATCTCGACACCGGACAGGACAAGATAACAATCAACTCCTTTTCGATCCGCTCGATAACGACAGTTTATTTCTGCGGCGCGACCTAGTTATCTTCTAGGTCAACACTCAGGACCCTTCTTCCATCAGCGCCTGGTTCGCCTGAACCTAATCAACCTTGCGGTTTCATCACCTCGCATCCGACCTCACTTTAACGGTTCTCTCTATTCATCCAACAAGAGTCGTTACTCGCCCTCTTCCCAAAATGTCCGATCCTTTTGCTCCGCGCTCCATGAAGCGCAAGAATGTCAAAGGCCTTGCCCTTAAAGCAGCTGCTCCCCGACCCCCGCCAACCGCCGAGACCAGCAATCATGAATACAGTGGAAGCCAAGACGCTGGCAAGGATGAGCAGCTAGAAATTGGTATCGAATACAAACTAGATCTGCGACCTGAGGATCTTGAGATCCTCAAGGAACTAGGATCCGGTAATGGCGGCACTGTCAGCAAAGTCAAGCACCTTACAACTGGGACTGTCATGGCTCGCAAGGTATGGCTTCTTCTTTCAGGTATGGAGTTTGTACTAACCAGTTATTAGGTAATTCATGTGGAAGCCAAGCGAGAAATACGGAAACGAATTGTACGGGAGCTTCAAATCATGCACGGATGCCATTCAGACTATATCGTGACATTCTACGGCGCCTTCCTAACTCCCAACAACGATGTGATCATGTGTATGGAGTATATGGATGTTGGGTGAGTACAACTGGACAATTCCAAAAATCAGTACGGTGGCTAACCACAAACTAGTTCCCTCGACCGAGTCTCCAGGGTCTTTGGGCCTGTACGAGTTGATGTCTTGGGCAAGATTGCTGAAGCCACCTTGGGTGGCTTGACATATCTCTACACAAAGCATCACATCATGCATCGCGATATCAAGCCCTCCAACATTCTGGTGAATTCAAGGGGTGGGATTAAGCTTTGTGACTTTGGTGTTTCCGGCGAGCTTGTCAATTCTATTGCCGATACCTTTGTTGGAACTTCCACCTATATGGCTCCCGAAAGAATCCAAGGTGAAAAGTACACGGTCAAGTCTGATGTCTGGAGTTTTGGTCTCAGCATCATGGAGCTTGCTATCGGCAAGTTTCCTTTTGCGGCTAGCGAGCAGGTATCGGATGGTGACTTTGCCCCTGCAGGTATCCTGGACTTGTTGCAGCAAATTGTTCACGAGCCAGCTCCGAAGCTCCCCAAGAGTGATGCTTTCCCTAGTATCCTCGACGACATGATCCAGAAGTGTCTTTACAAGGAGCCCGAGCGTCGGCCAACTCCTCAAGAGCTCTTTGTAAGAGATACCTCTCGCCCCTTGATATGTGCTTTATGCTAATTTGTTTAGGACCGTGATCACTTTGTGCAGGCTGCCAAGCGTACACCAGTCGATCTTAGAGAATGGGCAGTTGGCATGATGGAACGCGACAACAGGAAATCGCACCTAGCCCCCCAACTCTCCCCTTCAACACAGGACCTCCTTCGCTCGAGCGATTCTCCCACTCAATCTCAGCAGGCACAAGCTCAGGCACAAGTCCAGGCTCAACCTGAAGAGCGTTCTCACACTCCCACTTCAGGTGAAATCCCCATTGGCGGTGCCGGCATCACCTCCCCTCGCGATCAATATGGTTCAAACCAGAGCCGGTCGCCACCTCGAAACGGATATGCATCTTCCCGAACACCGGCTTCTGCACACCCTGGACTGGGATCTAGGGTTGTTACCACAAATTCCATTCCCAAGGTTTCGGGTTACCCCGACAATGTCGGCCCTGTGAGTGCAAACGCTGCAACTTTCAGTCTGCCCGTTCGGCCGGCGCCCCCAGGTGGCCCTTTGCCGCCACCCCCACCCCGAAAAGAAACTCCTGATGAAATGCGAAGAGAGAACAGGAGACAGGCCACTTTTGGGCTGCCACCCAACCCTAGCTACGGAATACAGTGAACAGCCTACATTGCAGTCGTTCCCAGAAGCTTAACCCCTTCTACAATTGCCTTCCTGAACATATTGGAACAATAGCCCAATCCTGAAAGTTATTTAGCATACCTCGGCGCAATGTTTTAAAACTTTTGTCGTGATCTCTGGCCAGATCACTATACTTGAATCGTTACATATCTCGTTTTAAACCTAGGGCATCGTCTATTTCATCTGTGGAGAAGACTAGCTTTGTTGATCTCGATTCTGGAGGGTTTGTCTGCTGTCCAGCTTTGAGGGATGGTCACGTACAGAAGCAGAGACTGGGCTCATGTAGAAAAACTAAATAAAGTGAAACCGCGTTTGAGTCATTACTATGAGAGTAGCTTTTTTTTACTGGCCGAGAGATACTAAACTATACCCATCCTCCAAAAAGTTATGGCAGGTCTCTATCATGGCGCCTCACTCGGGGCTAACTTTTCTGCCCACGAAACCATCGTCGAGGATGCCCACGAGCTCGTCCAACGTGGTAATGACCAAGTCAGTGTGGGCATGCTCCGCTAGAGACCGATTCACGTCATTTACTAGCAGTACGGTAGCCGCGCCCGCCTTTCTGCCTGCTGTCATATCGTCGATAGAGTCGCCCACCATGATGAGTCCACTGGCATCTCCCTCGCCGGCCTCGTCCGTCAAGCCCCAGTCTTTGGCAATATGCAAAATGCCAGCAGGATCAGGCTTGGGGGGTTGGAAATCTCGTGTGACAATTGGATGGAAACGGGAGCCCTCCAAAAACTTCTCCATGAGATTTTGGACCGGAACGTCAAAGTTGCGTGTGCAGATTGCCTTGGGAATGGCATTAGTGTCGAGGTAGGCCATGAGGGTCATGAGGCCTGGCTGAGGAGTTTGGGTCTTCATGGCTTTTCGTTCAATGTTGCGGATAGACTCGAGGGCTTCTGATTGCTCGGATTTCGGGAGTGTGTCAATGTGTTCAAGGATATCCGTGGTTTTGTTAATCCCCAACACATCCCTCATTTCCTTGAACATATATGTTTGAGGTTCACTATAGGAGCGTTAGCGATGAGTTTGGCGCCCAGAATAATACTCTTTCGTATAATAATGAAACAAGTCTTCTTTATTCTTGTGGCGCCCTAGCATCGAATTTGACGTCTTGGAGCAAGATGTGATCTTCCATTCTTATGCAGGGTAGCTTGGGGAGCGCAGATCCTACCAAAGTGTGCCATCCATATCAAATACCACGCCTCGAAGACTTGGAGTGCCGATAGGGAGATTATGGTTTCCCTTCTTCAATGGAACAAAACGCTTCGGGGATGACGATGTCATGATGGAAATGACACGGCGTAGCATAGGGCTGAGCTGAGAGGTATGAAGATTCAACGAAGTAATGTATAAATAGATAGTCTGGACACAGGCTTTTATTTTCGAAAATCAAAGGAGTCTTCAGTTGGGTACAAGAAGCTCTCCGTTTTTTGTTTCTTTTCCAATTTATCCAGTCCTGGAATTGGAATCAGTCGATAAGGGCGATGAGTATTTGATTCAGAGATGACGCTCTCACTTGCGGAGTGGAGACGAGTAGAATCGGGAGTAGGTACTAGGTTAGTAGGTAGGTAGCCAGCCGCGATCTACAGAACTGATTAATATTGTACCATTTACCCTATAGACGATCAAGTTCCATGTTTGCTTTATACCAAGGCCCGTCACTTCTGAATCGGGCATCTCACTCTAACATTAGCACAATGCATTTTGACGAGACAATTAATTACTTGCTTTCTCCATCACAGCCATCATCTCATACTCGTCTAGCCCAGCGTCCATTCCTTGCCTTTTCTCAGTGATCGCGAACTGCCCATTGTCGTGTCCTGCATCGAAGCAAGACTCAAAAACTTCCCAGTCAGCCATTGGCCCCAGCCAGACAATGACCTGCACGTTCAATCCTCTTTGAGCGATGGCTTTTGTGTACTCAAGAATCAAGGCTGGTTGGCGCGGATAGACAAACATCAGAGCCGTCACATCTGGGTCCTGTAATCTCGACACAACGTCCCAGCTACCACGGACGGTATAAATGGCTTGTTCTGGAAGATATTTGTTGACAGCATCTTTCCCACTGGGCTGCTGAACTTCCACGCCCTCCACGTTGAAAGAGGAATAGTCGCAGTCGGAGTTACTTTGCTGACCCAGCAGAAAAGCCTCGAGCAAGCCAGAGCCGCTTCCGACGGACAGGACGGTTGGCCTGTCTTCTGAGCTTGTAGTTTTGGAAAAAATGTCTGACAAGGTCTGAAGTAGTTTTGTTGATAGGGCGAGACAACAGTCCGGAAATCGGATCGGCGCTGCGTGTGGATTGAGCTGGGGAAGATCCATTATTCAGGGATTGAGTGTAACAATTTTTTCTTTCTTTGGATAAAAATATCAAGCTTCTTTCTGAGACGATATAGGAAATCTGTAATATGGATATTAGCAGTTGTTAATAAATGTGGGTTTGTTATCGATGTGATGAACAGCCGGAAGCCCAGCGCTAGTGGTAGCCATGTAAGTTCACTGGTCGATCCGAAGGCTCTCCCATCAATACCTTAGTAGGTACCTAGTAGGTACTTACAGCCTAATAAAGCTAAATGTTGAAAGAAACAGCTTCACACATATGAACTGGAGAAAATATGAAGGCTATGGATCTCATCTGGGTCGACTACAAGGAAGCTGAAGAAGACTGCTCCTGTGAAAGCAGGGATATTCTTTTGACGTGTTCTACAATGAGACAAAGAAGAGGTCGAGTCTCTGCGGATCTTGCCTGTTTCACCGGATCAATGACCGGAACAAACTGTACGGTGAAGGGGAGCATCCATGTCGAGTTTCGGATCACACGATGAAGACAGAGGTGATATGCCTCGATATAGTTGTTCTCTTAATGTATATACTACCTACTAGGTCAGTAGTCTTATGATATTACTAGCTTCTGTCCCTGTTGATCTTGTGACTAGCCACGGGCTAGGGCGACTGGATAAGAATATCTGGGTGAATTAGACCTACATTGGTACCATGGGCAATAACTGTAGTAAAAAGACTGAGATAAATAAAAAATGTGACCGGGATGCGTTTAAACCAGATAGATAGGTTGGTATAAGTATCAAAAATTGCCATCAAGTCCTAGAAATATCTCCAAGATTATGGAAAGTCACCTAAGATGCCTCATTATACCTACTACTTGTACTGTACTAATAACCTAGTAGGCATATTGTCATCCATTGAACTGTATTGAACTGTACTTGATACTAGGGAGGTTAGTAGGTGGGCGGTAGGTAGGTACTTCTAGCCAAGGCCCAGCTCGGGAACGTTCTAACGGGCGCAACCGTGAAGGTGCATGCATGAAGCTCACTAGAACTTGCCTCAAAACCTCCATTATAAAGAGCTCTCTAGCCAATGATAAACTCGTGTAGACACCACAGCTGGCATCGAGACCCACTCGAGCTGGGGTGCATGCTCGGCGTCATCCTGATCCTTGTAGTAAATTGTTTCCGTCCATCTGCTCACCCAATCCATCCATTCGTTCATCCAAGGACATCATCCCATCCAGTCTCTGCTTTGTGATAGCCGTCAGCCCGCCTCTCTCTCAACTACCACACTGCCTTACAACACCTCCCAAAAAACTCTGTTAGAAACTTGTCGCCATCACCTCATATTATGAAGCTCTAAGACTCCGGAGAATGAAGCGCGCCGGACCACCACAGGACGACTCTCAAGACGAGTACAGTACTATCCGGCCAAGCAGCCATGAGCGCCGCTACGAGCTCTTCCAACTTGGCGTGGCCACCTAAGAGGCGCCATTCCCAGCGAACGGTATGAATCCCGCGTGTACAAAACTTATGGTGATGGCCCAAGTCAAAGATCTGATGCGTTGGGCAGAAACTGAGAAACGGAACCTTTATTATCCCCAGCACTGGCGAACGATCGAGACAAGAGTTCTCCCTACGTACCTCAACCAATTCAGTCCCCGCCAGCGATAACGACAATAACCCAAAATTCCACTCTCTCGACGACGCTGAGTCGATTGCAGACCGCCTACAAATCATTACACAAAACATCAAAACCGCTTTCGTTTTAGTATGGCTATGGTTACACACCGATGAGGGACACGGAGTTCTCAAGTGCGTCCTTGCTTATGTCCTCGGAAGCCTGGGCACCTTCTTCCCACCCTTGACAGCCTTTCTTGGCAACAGAGATGGAAAGCATGTTTCAGCAACCATTACTGTTTATTTCCATCCAGCACGAACCGTCGGTTCCATGCTTGAGGCGTCGGTAATAGCGTTCATTGCCGTGTTCTATGCTGAGACAATATCGGTACTTTCAATGGGAATCGCTATTGCCATGCGAACCCAATTCGGATTGACCGCTACTGCTCATGCTCTCATTCTCATTGTTTGCATTGGCGGAGGTTTGGGTTTCGTGGGTTGGGTCAAACAGAGGCTTAACAGTCCTCTGGTCAACGTGGGGTCTACCTTGGCTTCTATTGCAATTATTTCTGTAATCACGAAAGAGGAAAGCGTTCAAGGGGGTTATTTTGACGACGACAAGATTGTCCAGGTTTTGAAACTGCTTCTCGTTGGTATCACCTGCACCTTTGCTGTCAATTTACTGCTTTGGAGAGTTTCAGCAAGACGAGTTCTTCGAAGGTCTATCATGACCGCCAATAGCTCTTTGGGCGACAAACTATCGTCTATTACAAAAGGTTTCCTCAGTGGCACCGAAGATGAATTTTGGACAAATGAGTACAGCCGTGTCTCTGCCCGGTACAACGCTGCATATGCAACGATGAATTCAACCCTCCGCGAAGCTAAATTTGAGTACTACTTTCTTGGCCGAGAATCATTTTACCCGCTCGACAAGCGTCTGTCAAGATCAGTTGAAGGACTCTCCCAAGCTCTGGGTGGATTGCGCAGTGCTCTGGAAACCCAGTTCACTCTTCTCAGAGAGGTTCCTAATTTGGAAGATTCATTCCCTTCACCTAGAAGCACTGGACTTACACCGCCTCTCACAAGGTCTATTACTGCCTACTTAGAGGGTGGGGGTCAAAGGCTGTCTGACATTGACGAGTCGGGCGAGAGCGAGGAAGAACGGCAGGCGACAAGAAACAAGTCGGATTCTGCGTTGATGGCAGCCCCTGCTTTCCAAGAGCCTTCAGACATATTTGCCCTATTCATTGACATGCTTGGCCCATCGATCAAGTCACTGGCTCATACTCTCTCCGAAATTTTACGTGAGCCTGCTTTTGGCAAAGATCCAAACAAAGATGTCACCGTTAATGAACAGCTGAGAGAAAGCCTTCGCGACGCCCTCAATCTTTACAACAATGCCAGATCAGGATCTTTGGAAGAGCTTTACCGCACCATCGAATTTGGGCGAACTCGTTCCGAAAAGATCCAGGCTGATATCGAAGAAGTTGCTGCCGCCTGTGGACACTTTTCTTTCAGCTTGCAGGCTGTTGCGGAAGAAACTGATGCATATTTGGACGTGTTGGAAGATGTGAAATACACCACCGAGACGGCATCGCGGTCTTGGGGCTGGCTGAAATTCTGGAGGCTCTTCAACTGGACCAAGTCGCCAGACAAGAACGTGATTAGGGATCCCGAGCGCGAGGCCTTGATACAAAAACCTCCTGTACCCAGACTTCGAAAATCGCAAATGCCCAAGGGTATTCCGGACACGATGGTAGCACGACGAGACACCTTCAATTGGGATGCTGCGCCTCAGGCCAGTAAACTAAAGAGGAGATTCGCCCAGAAAATCCTCCAGATTTCTCGGTTCATCGTCCGGGAGGACATACTTTTTGGTATTAAAGTTGGTATCGGTGCCCTTCTCTGGGCGATGCTAGCGTTCATACCAGGGACAAGACCTATTTACCAGAAATGGAGAGGGGAATGGGGTCTCCTTTCCTTCATGATCGTTGCTGCGATGACAACAGGATCGGCCAACACTACTGGCACAGCCAGGTTTAAAGGCACCATTATTGGTGCAACATTTGCTGTGATTTGTTGGACAGTCAGTCAGGGCAATGGCGTTGCTCTTGTGTGCCTAGGTGGTCTTGTGGCTTTGTTCAATTTCTACGTGATTTTGGTCATCAAAAAGGCACCCCTGGGTAGAATTGCCCTTCTAGCATACAACGTAAGCACCCTGTATGCCTACAGTCTCTCACAGGATGTCGACGATGATGATGACGATGAAGGAGGTGCCAACCCTCTGATCTTTGACATTGTGTGGCATCGAGTCATTGCCGTGACCTTGGGCATTGTATGGGGTATTGTTGTTTGTCGGCTACTCTGGCCTATTTCTGGCCGAAAGAAATTCCGCGAGGGGCTTTCCGTACTTTATCTGCAGATGGGGCTTATATGGAAGCGTGGGCCCCTCACGATGTCGCTCCAGAAGGACAGCACGCACAACACCCTTGACTATATGCGAGAGGGTGAACAAGCTGCTCTCCAGCGATATGGTAAGTTTTATATTCATCCTATATATACGCGCTAACTCTGCGGCAGCCTTCAAGCTTGCGAGTCTTCAAACTGCGGCGAAGTCTGAGTTTGAGCTTCGAGGTCCTTTCCCAGATGCCGCGTATGGGCGCATTATGCGGTCAACTAAAAATATGCTCAACGGGTTTTATGCAATGCGACTTATTGCAGCGAAACGAAATGAATTAACAGAAGGCGAGCGAGCATTACTAGAGTATACAAGTGCAGAACGAGCTCTCCTTTGTCAGCGCATCTGCCATGTGTTCCAGGTAATTGCATCGTGTCTTATGCTGGAATACCCCTTGACAGATGCTATCCCTACTGTCGAGAACAACAAGGACAGGCTTTTGGGCAAAATTTACCAATTTCGTAAGGAGCATATGAGCGCAGATCTTCTCGGCGATGAGTCCCCTCTCGCTGTTCAGGAGAGTGACTACGCGCTGCTGTATGCCTACACACTTGTGACGTTGCAGGTGGCGGCAGAGTTGAACAAGGTGAGGGCCGAGATTGAGAGCTTATACGGAGTCTTGCACGAGGAAGCGTTGCTGCTACAGTGAATAAAGAGTGATTGCACAACAGGAATTTGTCGGTCGATTTGTATACCTAGTCATGATATCCGATTTTACAACGCTAGGGGCCGGCGCATTGTGTGGCCATGTCGCGTGTTCAGTTACATAAAATATACGAACGGTATTCTTGTTTATGGGGTAAATCCCGATGTTGATGCAGTGCGATAGTGAATCCCATTCATGATGTGAATTATCTATTTCATGTATCATTACGAATCGATTATTAATTACCCTTATTCTTTGACGCCCCTTTCATTGATAACAGCCACAAACCATGGCAAGTGTGGTTATATCCTAAATAGTACATTCCCTTAATTTACCTTGGCGGCCAACCTGATACTCGGCCCACCGAGCAACACCCCTACGCCCCGGCACAAGAACACTGCCAGGATTCATAACGTGGCACCCTTCATATGTAATACAAAATGGCGGTGCGGTTGTATCAAGCAACACCATGGCAGTGGGCAGCGGGTATATGTGCAAAGATGAGGCATAGTCCCAGTGAACAGGGCGGATGGCCTGTCGAAAAGGCGCAAGGTAACCTTGATCGAGGATAGTTTTCACCAGCTTCTGGGCGGCATGGATGTCGTGAGGAACAAGAGGAGTGGCAGGCGAAGCGGCAGCAGTGGTGGTTGGATCATCGTGATGACCAGCGTCAATATCCATAGGCTGGACGTCGTCAGGAGGATTAGGATTCGAACTTTGTGTCTCATCTGCAGTAGCACTGGTGGCTTTAGGCTTGAGACGAACTGAGGCTCGGCGCAGGCGAGCAGATACATCATCTCTGAAGAGAACAAGCTCGTGGTTGGGCCCGAAAAGACTTATTCGGCTTGGGTTCGAGGTCCAGACCGCCGCGCCATTTGTCTTTCCTCCCGTTTCGGCGTTGGCTGTCGCAAAAGCACGACGAATCCTAGATGTAAACATGTCTGGTACTTGCTTTCGAGGCAATGGAACGGAAGCACCCGCTGTGAAGGAGGAGACCCAACCGTCGTTATCGCCAGGGACGAAGACGAAGGTGGACGACTGAAGTAATGTTGGGAAATCGCTGAGAGCTGAAGCCAGGGAATCAAAGTATTCCTTGTATTCGATGCTTCCACCACTGCCTCCCCGTGCGAGTACAGCATGCTGAGTGAAGTTGCCCATCAATACGAACGTCAAGGGCGTTGATCCTTCGGGTTCGGCGGCATATGTCGAAAGAATTTTACGTAAGGCTTGAAGAGTTCGGGGTTGGTCGAGGTTTAGCTCGCCTATGATGATAGCGCGCCCGCGAGATGGCGCATCGTCTTCTACCCCTGATCGAAGGAGACGACTCTCTAGTCTGCGCATCTTGGTGCCCAGGGCCCGTTCGCTGCCGACGTCTAGGAAATTGATCCAGCCAAAGCCTCCTCCTATGGTTTGCTCCTGGCCGCCATCGGGCCCACTGATACCAAGAGTGGCCTTGCGACGTTCACATGGAGGTTGGCCAATGAAGAAACCTTGGAAGCGACCACCTAGAGTACCTCCAACGCCACTGCTGCCACTGAGGCCCTTGCCCACGGATTCATCTTCCTCTTCGTAGACGCCATCTACTAGTACGATCATGCCTGGACAAAACCATGCTGAGTCTTCAGGTATAGCCACGGCCTGAGAGAGATCCAGGGCAATAGTGCCAGTCAGATCACTAATGGCGAGATCGCCGGTAGGAAGGACGACCAGAAGTCCCAGCAACATGTGACTGCTGCCATGACGACCTAGTAGATTGGCTATCGGTGTGAGTTTGAGTGACTGCTGGCTGGATAGAGAACGATCGAGCGTGCGTTTTCGTGAAGAGGAGACAGCTGAAGACTGGAAGGATTCGTTGCGGAGGAGACGTTGGTGGATGACATTGTAGCGGTTGCGGAAGACTGTCGTTTTATGCGATGCTGGTGGTAGTAATGAGGGAGCCGAAGAATCCCTAAATAACGTTAGCTGAATACGGAAACAATGCTTCGAGAAATGACTTACTTTTCAAAGTGCTTCTTGGCCACATTATATATAAATCTAGGCTGGTCGTAAGCATTCACGACCTTGAGCCATGCCCGAGGATCGTTGGTCTCCGTCTCTTCTTGCTCCTCGTCGACGCCCAGTCCTGATAACCCAAAACTGGAGTTGCTGTCCTCTCTCCTCACTTCTGCTGGCCGCAGTCCCAAGCGTGTGTTCAAAGCATCATTGTCTTTTAGATCGAGCATACTGTCTCCTCGTGGTAGTCCTCTTGCTGGTCCTGTAACTCTGCCACCGCTCATGTTACCCTCGAGAGTCTTGAGAATTTCCTGCAGCTCTTTACTCGACCCCTCAACAATAACACCTCCATTTCGGTTCTTCCAGCTTCGTGCAACTTCCTCAAGCACCCTCTCTGCCAAACCCTCTTCGCGCCATCCCGAGCCGCAATGCCTGCCGATAAATGCAGCGAGTTCCTGCAGAGCTGAAGATGTGAGTGTGAGGGAATGCTTCTTTGTGAATGTGCGGAAAGCAAGGGGTCGCAGCGTCGGCGGAGGTAGAATTATAGGTAATATTGCGGCTTTGGGGGCGTTGACAGCGAATGGCTTAAGAGGATGAACAGGAGTACCAAAGGCGGGAGAAGAAGAAGGTATGGCCGAGGACAGAGGTGCAGCACCTCGCTGTTTTCGAAATATGGGAGCTGGAGTTTTGTCCATGATTCAGGTAGTTGACGTGTAGTTTCAATTGGACATAATATGTATGACAGTTGTGATTTGACGTAGGTTGTCGTGACAATTCGATATGCGCTTCCCATTAATTTGTCTGGGTCCATCCTCGAGGGGTCGTGCAGACTCGACGCAACCTGACCGCGTCGACGCGTTTAATTGAAAACGCATTACTGCATAGACCCTATATGTGCATATCTCGCGTTGACCTACCAGTGAGTGACCTCATCCGCCTCGAGTCGAGCATGAGTGAAGCTTTATAGTGGCGGAGGATCTGAGATATAACACATTTAACTCAGGTCTTCAAATTGACTGCAAAATGCTGGGCACAACATTTCGCTCCGTTGCTCGCCAGAGGGCTGTGTCTTTTCGGGCAATCTCTAGTCTTTCGAACAACCCAAGCATTGTTAGTTTATACAAATTCCCCAACTGCATTCTACCGCCGTACACAGATCGGAGTTGCTGACCACGTTCAAGAAAGTCGTGAAAAGTCCCAAAGCACCCTTTACAAACTATCTGAGCTACCTTGATAAAGAACCACCCAACGAGCGCCTAGCGATTGGGACAACTAGCCAGCTTCCCCCAACACCGCAGTCCTTCAGTGAGAACCACGAGTTTGTCAAGATCCTTAATGAGGTAGTATCCGAGTTCGGCCACCAAGACGAAGACCTCATCAATCAAGCCCGAGCATTTGCTAGCCCTGGAGGTTTTAACCTTGGGTCTGGAGGGGTATTTTTCTCTCAAAAACGGCCTGACAGAGGCCGATCTCGCAAGCAGGGAGCTGGAGGTGGTGCTGGAGGAGACGGCGCAGGCGGCGCAAGCGCCCAGGGAGGGGCGGGTGGCGGTGGACGAGGAGGATATGTGCATCTTAGCGACCGAAGAAACCCCCCTGACTTTGGACGGATAGCATGGCCTGAGGATATCTTGGGCAGCGTTGAAGTGGATGACACGGGAACCATCATTGGTAAGGTACAGCCAAGCGGAACATACCGTATCCTCACGAACGAGGGAATGTGAGTTTGAGATGATTGGCTTAAGCGATGACCCGTTGCTAACGACCTGTAGCTTGGGACTTAGTCCATTCCTACAAGGAAAACTGGTTGAAAGGTTGAAGCAAGAAGAAGCCAAGCGAGAGTGAACAGAATCAGTACAACTAGTGCTTGTCACGGGGAACACTGGTGAGATGGTAGTATTCATCCGAGCAACTATAATGCTTGTAGAAATGGGCCAAAACCTCCCTAATGTATCAAAACTGTAAACTTTAGTGTAACAAGAATGGATGCCAATTGAAATTGGACGATATACGCATGTTAGTTAGATAAAGCTCCCTTCACTGAGTAGGCTATTGGGAATACAATGCTGGTAGCTCGAGCATCTGCAAACGTTGGTTTCCATGGATATAACACAGGTAGGTAGGTACTTGTTTTCTTGTTGCTTACGAGACTGTGAGCAGAGTCAAACCAACCACCATCTATTATTGCACTGTTAAGCAAAATCTCCTGGGTGATGAGCAGCTTATTAAATACAGCAGAGACAAGAATCGATCTACATACGCTTACAGCCTGGAGGTAGAGAGCTCGGGCAGGTGGGCTAGGCAGGTCGGGTCGGGTGGGTTCCACCTGGATGGATGGATCTGACCTAACCCCTCCCTACAGTTCAGTCCAGTTATCCACACCCAGCTCCATACCTACCTAGGTATGGGGAAGGGCACCAACAAATGAGTTCAGTCACTATTATATACCTTACCATAATAGTGACACTGGGCAACTGCTAACGTTAGAACTACCCACCACTTCTCGTCAGTCGCCGTCTCGTTTTCATTTATGTTTCTCTTCTCACATCAAGTCAGCCTGATCTCTTCTGTACCCTTTGAACAGGCCCAGTGCTTTCTGTGACGAACCTCCGATACCCGCTTCTGGTATTCTATTATTTACATACCTGCCTAGGAACCGCGAGACCAAAGCTCTTCAACTCTGAAAACCCCGCCGTCCGTTCTCTTTTCGACCCGGCCCGTCCATCTCGCCTTGGCCTTTGGTCAAGGCATCATACCTTTTCACCATGGCTCCCCGAGGCTTCGAAGATGAGGAGCTCACTATATCCTTGTCCTCATCTCACGTTCGTCGCCCGCAACAGACGCAGCCCCAGTCGCAGTCGCAGCAGCAAGACGATTCCCATAATGCCCCTCAAGCCACTTCCCGTCCCGCCGATGCGCCGCTCAAGGAAAGGATCAAAACGGAACAGCGCATCGGCGCCTACAAGGTCCTTCGAACTCTAGGCGAGGGCTCCTTTGGCAAGGTCAAGCTTGCTATTCATAACGGTACCGGCCAGCAGGTGGCCCTCAAGATTATCGCTAGGAAGAAACTTATCAGCCGTGATATGGCTGGTCGCGTTGAGCGCGAAATCGAATATCTCCAACTGCTACGCCATCCTCACATTATTAAGCTGTATGGCCCATGAAATTTCAACGTCAGTGTTGGGATCGTGGAGAGCTAATACCTATACTCTAGCTTCACTGTTATCAAGACGCCCAATGAAATCATCATGGTTCTCGAATACGCAGGCGGCGAACTCTTCGACTACATTGTTCAGCACGGCCGAATGAAGGAGCCCGAGGCTCGTCGCTTCTTCCAGCAAATGCTTTGTGCTGTCGAATATTGTCACCGCCACAAAATTGTTCATCGTGACCTAAAGCCCGAAAACCTGCTGCTTGACGAAAATCTCAATGTCAAAATCGCCGATTTCGGACTTAGCAATATCATGACGGATGGTAATTTCCTCAAGACAAGTTGTGGCAGTCCAAACTACGCTGCCCCTGAAGTCATTGGCGGTAAGCTATATGCCGGTCCTGAAGTAGATGTGTGGAGTTGTGGAGTTATTCTCTATGTTCTTCTGGTCGGTCGACTCCCCTTCGACGACGAGCACATTCCCAGTTTGTTTGCCAAGATCGCCAAAGGTACATACAGCATACCCCAGTGGATGCCCACTGGTGCCGCCAACCTAATCAAAAAGATGCTTGTTGTCAACCCTGTGCATCGTGCTACAATTGAGGATATCCGGGCAGATCCTTGGTTCACAACCGACCTTCCCGTCTACCTTCAACTGCCCGTCGAAGAATTCTTTAACACTGGCGTGGACCCTAATAAGGCGATCAAGAAGAACGACATCGCCCCAAATGCCTCAGAAAAGGTTCAAGAACGCTTACACAATGAAGTCACGGAGAAGATCAGTAAGACAATGGGATATGGCAAGAGTGACGTCGAGGAGGCGCTGCAGGCTGCCGAGCCATCGGCCATCAAGGACGCTTACATGATTGTGAGGGAAAACAAGATGATGCAAGTGAATCGTGAGTTTCCTGCTTTCTTTGCTGTCGGCTTCTCAGCGTATTGAAACTGATCTAGATAACTCCGAAGCACTGTTAGCGGAGCCAGAGGGATCAAGCCCCATGCTCAGCATGTCTTCAGCTCGTTCAACGACCTCGCAGGCCACCACTACCCCTCGCCCCTATGTGAGCAAGGTTGGCATCCTGCCTTCTAGCTTGCCGGCCTATCATAAGGATTACATGGAGCGCGAAAAAGCTGGCAGTGTCGAAAACTCGCCGCCCAAAGTCCTTATCAACGATGAGCCTCTACTTAACAGGACGGATGCAGAGAAGGAAGAAACAGCACGTCGCCTGCGACCTCATTCAAGGAGTCAGCTGCGCATGGACGAAGCCAACACGAGGCCCCAGGGCATGACACCTATCAACCCCCCAAAGAAGACTAAGCCAGTGCGTTGGCAATTTGGCATTCGATCACGTAATTCTCCCTGGGAGGCCCTCCTCTGCATTCACAAGGCGCTGTACAAATTGGGGGCCACATATATTCCCGACGAAGATTATGAGTCCAGAACAGCAGAAGAACGCGCTGAAGCTTCCGGTGACGGCAGTTTTGCGGATTCTCATGACGGCTATCGCGGTTCCACCTCCAGTATCGATCCTAAGAAGCGTTACAATCTTCCTGCTGACCCATGGCACATCAACGTGCGCTGGGATACTTCTGGTACGTTCTTTCATAGCCTCCTTTAATTACTGACATTGACAAGTTTCCAGCCATTAAGAAGAAAACTGGCAACACACCCAGCGCGTCCAGCACGCCCAGCTCACCCAGTACACCAGATGGCCTTCACACTAAGGAACCTTTTGTTGCATTGCACCTGGACATACAGATCTATGAAATGGAGCACGGTGTCTATCTTGTAGATTTCAAATGCTCGGGATACGAGACAGCCCATGGCCGATTGCTTGAGGAGAAGGACGTTACCAGCCCCTTCCCGTTCCTGGACATGGCTGCCAAATTGATTATGCAGCTTGCAGAGGCCGATTAAGACAGGCCTTTGTTAGAGGAGTTAAGCATGATCGATGGCAAGTCGAGTTTACACAATGATTATTCACTATTTCTTGGTTTCCTAATTCACGGACGGAACAGAGGAATATGCACAGACACAGCTGCTGGGCGAAGGGAGCAGGCATGACATTGTTTCAGATCAGCAGATCTAGGAACCAATTTCATGCAGGGTAAACGGTCTTTTGGCAAAATCCTCGGAAAGTTAACAAGGAGCGAAAGGAGCTATAGAAAAGGGGGAGTTGGGCTTGGGTCATTCCGTCTTCGAAATCAATTTTTCTTTTTTTTCTTTTTCTTTTTTAGTAAAGAAGCGCTTTCTGTTATGTTTAATGCTTTGGCTTTATAGACCGTCATCTTGCTACGAATTTTGACGAACGCACTGATAGCTGGGTAGGAATGATAGGATGTAAGAAATGCATGGTACTACAGCAGGGAGGTTATTCAATGAAGTATCGACGTTGTATGTAGGTATGTGTCCATTGTGTGTATTGTAAAGAGATCGGCGGACATGGTCGGGCCAAAGGTTCAAAGGTCTGAAATATATTGTATTGACTGAGCAGCAACAGATGTCTAGGTCCTCGACGCCAACCAATATGTTAAAAAATGCTAAATCAGAAATTCGCAGTACTATATAATATCAAATGCGTGAAAGATGACTAAAATCTCGCCGCTCGTCTTTTTGTTGTCCACACTCATAAAAATTTCCCGTCTTTCCGAGATATTGTTTCTCGATCGTTCATTTCCTTCGTCATACCGTCACTCGCTCGGTAAGAGTTTATTTAAACTGATCTTCAGTCACACCGGCGCCCATGGCAGCTGTGGAGCTAATACCACCGGTAACCATCTTCTGCAACTCGTCGACGTAGGTAGCACCGCTCCACTTCTGGTGCTTGACAACGTCCACCTTTTGGTCCATCTCAGGCTCTTGGACAAGCTCACCATAGGCACGCATGCCGACGGTACTATAAGCCTTTGCGAACTGATCACTAATCAGGGCTGTTGTGTGCAAGCCTGCAAGAGTGATGAACTGCCAGCAGTAACCGAGCTTAGCCAGGCGGCGGATGTAGGTCTCCTGTTCGTCACGAGGCATGGCTGTCTTCCAGTTGAAGGACGGAGAAAGGTTGTAGGCAAGCCTAGTAGAGTTTGTTAGTTTGGTGTCTTCTTGAATATTGCATTGGAACTTACTTCTTCTCTGGCCAAACAGCGTGGACGCCTTCAGCGAATTGTTTGGCTTGAGCGTAATCGGGCAGCTTGGACTCCATCCAGATGGCGTCGCAATAAGGTGCGTAGGCGATGGCGCGGTTCACTGCGCAATCGCATCCACCTTTGAGGCGGAAATAGCCTTCGCGTGTTCGTGGAGCATCCCAATCAAAGAAGATATCCCTGCCGAGTAGCTGGCGAGCGACAGCCCTGGCCTCGAAGTTACTCTTACCCTTGGCCTTGGAAATATAGTCTTGCTTAAGGCCAGCCTTATCAGAGAACGAACCCGCATCAATGGCAGCAGCGACAGCATCATCGAAACGGCTTAGGTTGGCCTTGGCAAGCCACTCGTCCTCAATGCGCTGCAGCTCAGCACCGCTCTTACCAGTAGCCTCAGCGGCGATCATGAGATCGTTGAGGGGCTTGAGTGTAGGGTTCGTGGAGCCAAGGATAAAGGCATGATCGCGGGGGTCAATGTTGGTGGAAAGGAGCGTGGCGGCCTCGGCGTCAGTACGGGCAATAGCGAGTAGGTCAGAGCCTTTCACATGTTAGTATACTATCTTGGAGTTTTGCTATCATTGCCGGGCATGTGAAGTTGGGGAAACTTTTGACAAGAGCAAAACTTACCCATGATGTCAGCCTGCGCTCGAATTGCAACGAGGCGGTTGATGTGTTCCTGAATAGGGACCAGGACTTTGCCAGCCATATGGCCACACTTCTTTGTGCCGGGAGCTTGGTCTTCAATGTGAATTCCAGCAGCACCCTTCTCAATGAAGAGCTTGGTAAGTTTCATAACAGCGGTAAGGCCGCCATGACCGGTATCTGCGTCGGCAACAATTGGGCGAAGATAGTCAATGTTGAGAAGGTTGGCGCGCTGTTCCTTGGGGACACTGAGGCGCTCCTGACGCTGCTTTCGATCGTGGAAAAGCTGGGCCATGAAAAGATGACCAACTTTGTTGGGGACGGTAGTCTAGGTGCTTGTTAGACAAATGTGCAAGGCAGTAAGAGTATGCTCTATACTTACGTAAGGGTAGTCAGCCAGATCAGGGCCAGGCTCATCGGAAGCAGAGGCTGTCGACGATGATTGCCAGCCAGAAACATAGACGGTGTCGAGGTACTTGGCCATTTGGGTGACCATTGTGGGTTCTAAGCAGCCGTATGTGTAGCTAGCATCGCGGTTCTGTAAAAAGCAGTCAGTATTTCGTCCCTTGTCACATATAAGAAACGATGGCGGCTCACCTCGAAACGGTGCTCAAGAATCTTCCACAACTTCTTAGCCTGGGCATTGCTAGCATAGTCTACAGGGAGATATCCGCGCTTAGAAACAATCTGTTCAGCGGTAAAGGGTCGCTTGGTGTGCCGCCATCTTGAGTCGGACCACCATGTCTTGACGGCCTCGACCTCCTTCTGGAAGAGCTCATCTTCAATATCAGGGTTAACAGAAGGGTTTGCCATATTCTGTGACGCCATTGTGACTCTTTTGTGTGCTCTGTTCAAGCTGAGGGCGAGTGTTGAAGAAGTAGATCGTGTGTAAGTGATAGCGTCCAATGGAATCAGACACACAATACCAAGTAAGGTTCGAGATAAAGGATGAACGATGATGGATCGAGGCTTGAGAACAGAAAGTGAAGAGGGAGAAGCAGGTAATAAATATTATCCTGAACGGGAATTGTAAGTCATCTTGAGTCACTCCTGGCCTCCCGTGCCCCGACGGTCCATTGCCCAAGGATAGGCGGGATACAATCCTCCATTGATTCTGCTCGCTAACACTCCGTACCCGGCGAGAGCGTTGATGGCTTTTCGGTGGGGGCCTCTGAACACACCGGGGTCTGTGTATTAGTTGGGGAAGCAGTTGAGCCAATTAGACTTGAATTATGGACGTTGGAAAGCAAAGCTGGGGGAGTGGAAGTCGGCTGTAAGTGGTGGAGGGGATGGAAGAGTCGAAGGTGAAGTCGAGGGGCGGCTCCAGAAGGGGATTTAGCGGATTCATACCCAGGTACTGTACCTACCTAGGTAGTAGGCGCTATCCACGAGGCGTCAGAACCTCGTTCCTTCCCTTACAAAGTCACTGCTAGTACCCAATCTTAGATAGGTACCTAAGGTACTACAGAGGCATGGGCATGTTTAGAGCTTCATCCAATGTATTTAAGTATTATGAATTTAACAACTATAGTGAATGGATATCTAACAATGTTGTTGTACCTAAAGATTCAGATTCACGAGTTGTTGCAGTATACAGTCTTGCTGTTTCATCATCAGCATTAATTGACTATACTTACAATCGCAGACAAGCCCGATTCGTAGTCAAGTTTCGAGATCAACTTTAAAGTGTGATTGCCGATTGTACTCTGATCCCTTTCTCGGCCTTCCACCGAGCACAAGCCAAACTCAGGCTCAAAACTACCTCTCTTTTGTCTTGTTTCGCCTCGGCCATGATCATGGTTGTGTCAGATCAGCCTCTTCCATTTGCTGTCACGAGCCGCAACAGAAAACAGGTCTGTAGGTACGTACCTCCGGAGAGTCACCGAGCGCCTCAATGGGTTACCTAGTACCTACAGTCGTCAGTATTTGTTCTTCAAATGGCAACCGGTGCCCTAATCAAGGCGTGCAGCGTGATCGCGATGGGCAGGCAATTGGCATTCTGCAGGATCCGCTTGTATGTACAATACTGCACCGTCGCAACCTCGCTTATGACGTCGGTACATTCAATTGATTCACATTTTACGTATACCTTCGGCTGAAAGGGCTGGTATTAGAAGTCCGGGCTCTGTAAGATCAGACCGAGATGCCGAATGCCGTAGAGAGTTTAGGTAAGGTTTCCCCTTCTACTTTTCCATATCTTTATAGGGACAGACTACACACTACACATCTTGATAGGGCCGTTAAAAGCAGCCAACTCTTAGGAAGCACTGTAGTTGCTCTTATCCTCAGTCTTCTTCTTCTAGCACCACCGAAAACCTGGGGAAACTGTCCCTGCTTGACTCACCTTGACCTTTACCTGAGCATCTATTAAACCTTGTCCGGTCGCGTTGATATCATCTTTCACCCAATACATTGCATATTACAACACCATCATTTCCACCCAAACCTCCTTCCAACAACTGCAGTATAACAGTAGTATTCTCAGCTGCCGATTATTTATGAAACCTCAGATTGCAGCGTAGAATTTGACATGGACTATCTCTCAGGAGCGCACCATGATATGTACATATCGATCTCGGCCTTCCCCGTCCAAACGGTACCCGCCCGCCCCGGGACGACGGAACTTGGCCGAATTATGGGCCCTCCTCCAGCTCCGGAGCAGCGGAAATTTCTGGCATGTGAAGCCGCCCCCATAAAACAATCTGCGGTATTCGATCTGAACTTACTTATAGTTAGTGCGGTACAGTAACGATTTATATCATAGCTCGGCATTCTTTGTCCTCATGACATGTCTCGCCATGGACTTCAATATCCAGTTCGGCGCACCCCTCCTCGGGCCTGACTGACGTCTTCAAAACCACAGAATAATTACTTACTTTGCCTCGGTCGTTTTCTTACCGAGATTCATGGTTCTCAGCCCTGTCACTACCATTTAACTCACCTCACGTGCCATGCAAGTCAATCGGCTCTCATCGTTCTCGGCTACTTCCCGAGGCCAGCGACACTGGACAACATCTCTCTGTATCTACCTCATCTTATCTTCTTCAACTACATTTCATAGGTGTAACATTGATGCACCAAATACTAGTCTGTTGTGTCTCAACCCATCCATAATAGTTATGCCTGTAACGCGAATCTGATGCATGTCAACAGCAAGTTGACCAGAAGCACGTGTTGCAAGTATGGTGGTGCTCGTTCACCTGATTCAGATATAGCAAGATTCCCATGGTCACAAACATCTACCGAATACCGATGCGCTAATGGCAAGGACCCATTCAGTTACAGTGAGCATGTATAGTAACATTCTTGTCCTATGGATATCGATAGCTACAACAACATCTTTCTTTTGCTGAGCGCTTCCAAGTCTGCAATAACATTACCCTATGAACTAAGCAGACCAGCCAGCGTTTTCTCCTCGTTCTGTTCAATAGCCTTGATCAAGGTGTCGTAGGGTGTCAAAGCCCCAAGTGCTCTGCGCATATGCGCATTGATGATTTGCAGTCCATAGATGTAGCTGGCGTTGACCCATGCGAATCTATATCGATGTTAGTAATCGTTGTTCACGAATAAATTAAGGTTACAACTTACCCCTCCTTGTTGACACCTCTGAATCCGAGACCTTGGTTTCCGTACTCTGCATCTACTCGGTGGGGATCGGCTGGCCGTGTCACGTCATACTTCTCAACTACAACACCATGGAAATCAACAAAGGCCTTGGTGACCATGAAAAGCCACTTGTAGGCAATTCGCTCTGCCTCTTCAGTGAAGCTGTAGCGGATCAAGCCAGTCCATGCCAGCATTTGCTGTGGAGGCCAGCCATATGGGTAATCCCACTGTCTGTTAGGTCGATCCAGGCCGACGGCTCCACGCGATTCTTCTGTTCCTGAAACCAGGCCACCGTACGCCTCGAACTTGGGGAGAGCCTTGCGGACCATCTCAGCCGCCTGCTTTGGCGTGGCAATGCCTGCCCAGAGAGCCCAGAGAGTTGTGCAGCTCTCATATGTACATCGTTCGCGCTTCACGGTGTCATAATCAAAGAACATGCCCTCCTTCTCATCCCACATCAGCTTGTCCACGGTAAGCTTGCGTCGCTTGGCTCGTCGGTCCCAGGCAGCCGACGAGAGAACCTCACCAGGCTGATAAGGTGTGCCGGCGCAGAATTCTTCGGGCATGGTCAGCTTATCGTTGAAGACGCTGCGGATGGTTCGGGCGATATCTGTCTCATATTTGAACAGGAGACTGTTGAGATCAATAGTGGCTAGGTTGGCGCACACCCCCTCAAGGCGGTATGAGGTGTCGTGGCCTGACTCGCGCACGGCACGGTCGTGCATGAAGTATTCGTCGAGTTCAGGCTCTTCAATTTCGCCGTAGTTGTATTTTCGAACAAAATCTTCGAAGGTCGTGTTGTGCTTCTTGATGTAAGGGTCAAGAATGTGTACGAAGTGGGTAGCCTCTGTCTCGGGGGGCACTCCACGACCCTCTGGTCGATATCTCGACAGACCTGTGGTAGGGTCCAATCGAGGCTCTGAAACCCAAACGCTGTGGTACTCCTTGATAGCGGCTAGGATAGATCGTCGAAGGAACTCCTTGGCATCAGGTTCGTGCTTGATCTTTTCATAGACACGAAGGGCCATGTCCGTCAAGAACGGAGGCTGTGACCGACAGAGATAGTAAGATCGGGTTGCGTTCAGAATCTTGCCGTAGTGTTCAATGCAGAAGCAGAAGTTGATGACCATTGACTTGGCCAGATCAACCCGGTCATTGATAAGAAGGCCCAAAGAGGCCATGTAGCTATCCCAGCCGTAAAGCTCGTTAAAACGGCCACCAGGGACGACAAAGGGCATGCCCTTGAGTGTCCAGCCGGAAGGGTGCTCTGGCTCTGGAACTTCTTGCACGTCCACGGCCAAAAGACCGGGTGCATCGTTCATGTCGCGAACCAGGTCAGGTGTGATTTTCTCGGGCAGCATCTGAACGTCCAGTCGCATCTCAGGTCTCTCTTCGGCGACTCTCTTGTAAAACTCGTATTGTCTAGGGCATCGATAAGGGATGTAGATGCGTGGGCGTGGGTCGGCTGTCCAGTCTTTAGGGTCCCTAGCCGCAATGTCGACAGTCGACGCATCAATACGTCTTGTCAGATTTTCCCAGAAATGATCACGAATCATACGAGACAAGCGATCGACTGGGTTTTCGTTAAGACGGCCCTCATCCAAAACAATTTGCTTTCGTCCGTACTCTTTGGCCAGAGTCAACTCCTGTAAGAGGTTGGACAACATATAAGTTCCTCGCACGTCGAAACGGTTGTGGCCAGCTGAAGCGGCTGTACGCAGAGAAATAACCTTGGGTCCATTGTCCTCGATCGTAATCTGCATGTTTCCATTGGGGTCTTCTTGCAGTGAAAGGCTTTCCAATGTTGAGTCAACCTGGATCAGAAAGCGTCGGTTCTGCTGTGAGTTCTCGTCTGGTAGGACAAGGGTGTCAGCCTAGTAAACAAATACCTCCGTGATACTAGGGTTACTCACCATGGCTGCCACGTCGAAAGGGCTCTCGAAGATTGACTCGTTCGAAACGGGACATCAAGCTGTTCTGTTCTCAATGTCAATCCAAGTGATAACATAACGAAGTCGGCAACACCAACCTGGGAGTAAGTTCGGGTACGAGGGCCAGCACGGTTCTGGTGACGCTCTTCCGTATAGTAGCTTTTGGCGTCGTCGAAGACGCCAAGATCATCAGAACCGCGAGAGCGGTGACCAGAGGGCGCGGCCATGGTGATGGAGTTGAATTATCAGGCCTGCTGTCGAGACAAAGCGGGGTTAGGACGATGAAACTAGAGTCTGAAGAGATAGTCGTATTGCGATCTTTTGATGCTATCCGTCTACGTCGACTAGTGATAGTAGGAAGTGAGGCAAGGCTAGATGAAGGAATAGGAATAAGGTGCGGATGTGGAATTGGACCGGTCTCAAGAGAAGAGCAATGGCCAAAAGTAAAAGATGTGTAAGGATGAGGGCGAGTAGGTAGCTTAGGTAGGTAGATATGACGGCAGAATATTATGGGGACCCGTACGTTGTAAGAGAGGGAGGAGACAAGACCAAGGTAGAAGTGGAGAGGAACGAGGTAGAAAAGTGGCGGATAGAAAGCTTGGGTGGAGGAATGGAGCCCGCGGTCCTGGGGTGACGACAGTGACAACTGAAGAAGTGGTTCTCTCTTACCTGGGTAGTAGCTAGTAGCTTCCTGCTGTCTGTTTTTTATTTTGATTTTGATTTTTGGATAAGAAATGGAACACAAAACATTCACTCCGGTCTCGCTTACCTTGGGATAAAAAGAGGTGTTGTAGTATATGAAAATCAGACAAATAGAGCGGTGAGGGGGACGTGGGGGTTGCACACCTCAGACGATTAAAATGCGAGATCAAATGCAGGATCACTCGGTGAGGAAGCACAAAAGTTATTGTACCTGACCTGAACAGAACTGAGACGACGTGAGCTGCAGTAGGTTTGTTTGGAAATCCATGGATGCCCGGATAGTAGGTGCCCCTCACCCCTCCTTGTAGCTCGTTGTCCACTGTGACGATATCTTGCCGCAAGGGTGTGCTCCACTTCCAGGGGATGGATCTGCCCCACGTGTTGCCGTCAACTTAGACGGGCTGACTGGCACCTACTACTCAGGTTGCTTAGGTTGCCTACCTAGTACCTAGTAGTAAGGGCTCGCTGAAAGCTACAGTTACTGCAACCTGGGGGCACATAGCCTATGGATGGAGGTAAGAGATAACTTCCATAGTACCAACCTCCATGACAGGCAGGTATGAGGGTACGGTATAGACGGAAATATCACTGTCTAATAATCAATACCTGCTGCATCCAATCCATTCCATCCTTTGTCAAGAATCAACCTGCCATTCCTCTATACCAAAAGCACTTCACTTCCTACTCACTTGTTCCCCTAAAGAACCCCTCACCTGCACATCCCAACTCTCTTCAAACCTTTCTACCCTCCCTACTCCGGGCTCAATCTACCACGGCTCAAGCTTTCGGCCGATACTAGTTATCATAAAGTTGTTGCTGGTCACTCGATTGCCGAGTCTTACTTAGTCTGAGAACCGTTCTTCTTTCGACATGGTTCATCAAGCTGATCATTATGGAACATGAACATGGACGATGTGATCTTGGGTTAGGATCCGTGCCTTTCTCATCTCGTCTTCATATAATAGGTACCTGCGGCCCTACGGAAGTAAATAAACCATGAAAATTTGGCTTCGATGTTCCTCACGTTCAAAAGCAGAATCTTTGAAATCACAATGATCTAACTTTATTATTATTTTTTAACTCTATCAGATGACCTTCCGCCTACGCATATATCGATCTCATGATCGTCTGCAAATCTAAATTCTTGAGCTACAGTCTTCTCGGACCGCAATTATGCCTATAATTGGACTGTCCAAAAGGATAATAACCCGTGGCCAAGCGAGGGCCTACATCTCATCAGGACAAATTACATGTCTCATACCATATCCTCATACATGTTGGTTGCCCCAGTATCATCATAGCAACTCCCTTTGTCGCATGAACTAGGCGCCAGAGTACCTAGCCACGTACACCATCACGACAACAGTGTCGTTTCTCTCATATAAGGTGAGACATGGCCCTAATTCACATCATTTTCTAAATACTATGTGGTAAATCAATCTATTGACACAGTGTCTCTGTTGCTCTTGCACCCGGTCTTCTCTTGGGTATTTGTCGTATCCCGTGTCATATCCAATATTCATCCCTTGACGCCATCCCAATGCATAACTCAAGTCCAGTTTCGAATCTCAAGACAACACCGCAAAAACAATGACTACTCATCAGCCTCGGCTTGACTTCGACGTGCCATCATTCTTCTTCGCCTCTCTTCTACAACCTCAGGATCCCAAGTACCTGCAAAAATATCCTCACATTCATCATCATCGTCAGAATCGAACTCAACCTCCTCATCACCTTTCTTCTGTGTCATTGTAGCCTCCTCATCGTTCTCATCAATTGCGTCTTCCCAGCTTCGGTATGTGACGACTCGTTCCATTTCTAAGATGAATTTGCCGACCTTGTATTTCTGCCCTTGCTCCTTGGCATCCACGTATTTCCAACCAAGTTTGCTCGAGCATGCTCCACAGTTGATGTCTGCAACGACATGCCAACCTGTTACGAGTTGCCGGTTTTCACTTTTGCCGATTCGTATGTTACTCAGAGTCTGAGGGGCAGGGAGAGCGGGTGGTGCGACAAGAAACGCCCGACCGTATCTACCGGTGAAGCCTTTTGAGATGACCTGGGAGGCAAAGGCGATATCTGCAGAGCATGTTGAGCAACGCAACGTGTTAGGTGAGGTGCGGAATAGTCGGCTTCGTCCGGCCTTGATTAAGAGACCATCGTTCGGGGGTGAGCTTGCTGGCGTTGTCACTGCTGACGATGCGGCAGATTCTGCCGAGCTCGAGGAGGTCGAGTGGCGACGAGAGAAAGGAAGCTTGATGCTGGGCAGCAAGAAATTGGGAAAAACAGGCTTTGTGGCCGAGATGCCACTCTCGCGAACCATCTCGGCTGTCGTGACGTTGGCGATCCCGTAGGATCCTCAGTTTTATCGTCTTTTGAAAGAAGTAGAATCACTCTCCTGGCAGGACGTTTTGGAACTTTCTATGGAAAGGCTAGGCTCCGATAAGGTGTGGGGAAAACGTTCCACTGAAAGAAAGAAAGCGCCAGACGCTCCACAAGTGGCGTACAGTAAAGTCCTTGCAGATGGATGCTGGTGCTGTGTTGAAATTTGATTTCTGCCCCAAGGCAGCTGAAGACTGGATGTTGGGATCGGAACTGGAGACGGCTATTGTCAGTGAAAGAGCGATCTGACAATTCATGCAACATCTGGGGGCAGGAGAAGATTAATACCAATAAATCTGACCATTTAGTCACTCTGACCGACTCAGCCGAGCAGCGATCACCGGACTCACGACCAGTGATGGTAGAGGAACCTCCACTGAGACTAGGAGGGGCAAAGACAACCCCCCTGGTCTCCCTCCTATCAAGTGTGTATCGACAGCAGCCGGCGCGGGGAACAACAGTGGGCAGAACAAGGGCAAAAAAGAGGGGTCCAACCACCAGAGCACAGAGCTAAGGTATCAGGTACGTACCTGTCTTGTCAGGCATGGAGGGTCAGCAACCAGCAGTTTTGAGAGATCGACTTACCCGGGTTGACATGTCGGGCACCGTGAGCTGATCCATAAAGATAACAAAGTGGAATTGCAGGATAGTACAGGTATATGTACGATGTGAAGCAGTTCATGGAGAACAAAAATAGGTAAAAAGTTCTTGTTCTTGTTTCATGGGGTATCATCCATAGTCCCAATTCGTATTCTTAATATGGTACATTAAACTGGTATCTATTCTCGATAGCTCCACTAAGATTGAGGCTCCTCGGCAACATAGTGCAGGTAGGCTCCCAGCAATTTGATACCCTCGATATAATTGCGCTTATCGAGCTTCTCGTTAATAGAATGAGCACCGTCCGTAGAGCTGCCCATGGGTAGCAGGAGCACGTTCTTGCCTGTGGCCTCCTCGAAAGTTAGGGTGACAGGGATACTAGTAATTATATTAGTGATGCCACAGCAAGCGCAGAGTGTTTGGCTTACCTTCCGCCCTCACGAGTGTAATCGGGCTCAACACCCCATACACGCTCGACAGCCTTGGCAGCGGCTGAGAAGTTCCAGTGCTTTGGCGAAGCAACCCACCACTTACCGGTATGCTGAGCATATACCTTGAGAGTGTTCTTGCTACCGAGCTTGGCAAACTGGTCCTCAACATACTTGTACACAGCTTCGTTGGTCTTGTCAATGTCCATGTCGGGAACGGTTCGGATAGAGAACTTTCCAATGACCTTGGCAGGAATAACAGTCTTGGCTCCAGGAGCAGAGAAAGCACCTTCCACGCCATGGATGGACAGTGAAGGGTATCGCCAACGGCCCATAAGAGTGCGCTTCTTATCATCAAAGATGGTGGTCTTGCTACCCAAAGACTCATGGATGTTATCCATGGTGAAAGAAATACCGTCGTAAAGACCCTCCTCGTCAGCGGTGACTGGAGCAACCTGCTCCTTGATACCGGGGATCTGTATCTCGCCGCCAGTGTTGACAAGCGATCCGAGGACCCTGACGAGATCGGTCATAGGCTCTTGAGCAGTGCCACCGAAGACACCACTGTGAAGATCGGCACCAGGACCGGAAATCTCAACTGAGTAGTAGTTGCAACCACGAAGACCGTACGTCAAGCAGGGCTTCTCGGTACCGAGCCAGTAGTTATCCGAGATGCAGACGGCCTCAGCATCAGCGAAGTACTTCTTGGCCTCCTCCTTAATGAGGTCGTCAAGGCCTTCAGAGCCATATTCCTCCATACCCTCGAAGCACATGAGCAGGTTAACGGGAAAATCAACGCCAGCCTTCTGGTGGGCCTCAATAGCATTCAACCAGCCCAAAACGGGACCCTTGTCGTCTGTAGATCCACGTCCAAACATACGGCCCTTATCGTCAACAGTAAGGTCAAAGGGCTCGGTGGCCCAACCGTCGCTCTTCTCAGCAGGCTGAACATCGTAATGGCCGTAGACGAGGATAGTGCGCTTGTTCTTGTCGTTTCCATATCGTGCAAGGACAACGGGAGGAAGGTCGAGGTACTCCTTGTGAGGTTGCTTTCCAAGAGGTCGAAGCTCTACGGAAGCTCCGAGAGCCTTAAGCTCCTCGCCGAGCCACTCTCCCATGCGGACGACATCAGGTCGACGAGCATCCTCGGCAGAAATGGAGGGAATGGCGACAGCCTTACGCAAACGCTCAATGAAGTGGTCGGCGGAGCTGTCAACCTGCTTGAAGAAACCGTCAAGCTGGGGGGCCATTTTCTTTGCTTGATGAACACGAATAGAGTCTGTGAGGTATGTGCGAGAAGTAAGGTTGGGTTTTGAAGGAAAACTCTGTGAGATGGGTACTCGTAATGATAAAAAGGGCCTTTTGGGGAGCGCAGTTACCACTCGAGCGCAACACACAGCTGCCCTATTGAGGCGGAAGGTGCGGGGCATTACACCAGACTTGATCTCGGACCTGCTCTATCAGGCGGGCAGCGATATAACGGCTCCGTTCTCACCTTATGGCGGGGCAGTTCCGACAGTGATACAAGTACAGTACAGTATGGAACTCTAGCAAAGGGTCCGGCTACTTGCGGTAACCAATGGCAAACTACCCGCCCGTGCAATGGCAATGATTAGTCACTTAGAACGAACAAGGACTTTGGTTCGATCTCTGCGTCCAGCAGAAATGCGTTGCTGCGTTATCAGTCACTTGTCTGTCTCGTGCATGGATTTTGAGCGGGGTGCTGAGTCATTCGGACTAACTTATATGCGCTGAGGCATCCACTTCCCGATTAGTCACCCCAAGGGGCAGGTCGGTCGCCTCTCTCAGGTACTCGTTCTCCATCACCCTGATGTTGGAAGACTCTTCCTCTCCCCACTCTCTCTATCACTCGCAACCATTCCACCGTCATCGACAATCTCCCTCACCATCAATAATAACCCGATTTACGCCATCAGCGCAGTCGCTTTGCCGCGTCGTTGTTTTTGTCGTTGCTTTTCGGCGCCCCAAGCCTGTATCTTGCGTAACTGACGACTTAACTCGATCTCATTACTCTCACGCGACCCCCAACTAACCGCCATCTCGCCCGTCGCTTAAGAATACCCCGTACAACGTGTCGCTGGTGTGCTCTTGTCAGGGCATAAACGCTGGGACGTCTGGCTAACATAAAAGGTTGCTGGTTCAGTGGTTTAACAAGTGTGGTGTTTGGAAAGTGAGGAGGAGCTTGAGGGTTGTTTCTCTTCTGGCTTGTTTTTGCCAGCTGTACTCCTTATTCATTGCACCCATTTCTTTTTTGACCCTATTGCCACTATTGATCCCTCAAAGTACAATCAAAATTGATTATTTCCATTCACCTTGACAGTTGAAAGAGGCACGGCAGTGCAAGAAAGAAGACGAACAAAGAAAACAAACGCTGCATTGTTTTGCAAACGCAAGAACAATCAATCAATACTTACATAGTGCTTTGTGCGACTCAACCGACCTAATCTTTGGACTTTTGCCGACTTACGATATTTGAATCTCAACAAACTTCTGTTGTCTTTTGTGCTGTGCTTTTGCTGTTCCTGTAGGAAACATCTTAGCACACCTTGACCAAAATGACGTCTTCAGTCTTTTTCAAGTTCAAATCCCAAAAGGAACCTACTAGAGTCGAGTTTGATGGTACCGGTATCTCAGTCTTCGAACTGAAGCGTGAGATCATTACCAAGAGTGGCCTTGGAGATGGTACCGACTTTGATCTGCATATCTACACCGATGATAACAGCGAAGGTGAGTTTACGGGAGGATTTCCGTGTATGCGTTACTAATATATTCCCAGAATACGATGACGATACGACTATCATTCCCAGATCAACGACCGTTATCGCTAGACGCCAGCCTGCACTCAAGCCTGGCGCAGGACGTGCCGCTCGCTATGTATCTGGTAAAATGCCCGTGACAGCCAAGAATGCTGGCCGCAAAGAGCAAGCAGCGAAGGCATCAGCTTCCAAACCAAGCTCCGATGCAATCAGTCAGATGAACAATGCTATGACTGAAGAGGAGAAAATGGCGGCTATGTTTGCAGCCCAAACCGAGCAGTGGTCCGCTCAGCAGGAGGAGATGTCTCAGTAAGTTTCAACAATGCTCGAGGTGCCTCGTTCATAGCTAACATCACAATAGCCAAACGCCGGTTTTCAAAGCTGGTGCAAAGAGACCCGCAAATGTTCCTGACCATGACCCTCCCAACGGATACATCTGCTATCGATGTGGCAACAAGGGCCATTGGATTCAACTATGCCCGACCAACGACGACCCCGAATTTGATAATCGCCCACGTGTCAAGCGAACTACAGGTATTCCTCGTTCGTTCTTGCAAAAGGTCGACAAGTCCGTTGTCCTTGCACAAACTGATGGCGACGAGTCAAAGCGTCCTTCGGGTATCATGGTCAATGCTGAAGGAGATTTTGTTATTGCTGAGCCTGATAAGGCATCGTGGGAACAGTTCCAGGCCAAGGCCAAATCTTCAGCCACAACAAACGCACCGTTGGCTGAGGACAAGGAAATTCAGGAACAGGGCTTGGAGTGTTCGATCGACAAGAAGATGTTCATAGAGCCAATGAAGACTCCTTGCTGTCAGAAGACCTTTTGTAATGATTGCATAACCAATGCTCTCATCGAAAGCGACTTCGTCTGCCCTGCATGCCAGTCAGAAGGTGTATTGATTGATGACCTTCAACCAGATGAGGAGGCCTCAAAGAAGATTCAAGAGTACTTGAAGGAGAAGGAAACAGCCAAGAGTCCCCCTCCTCCGTCACCTAAAGCTTCGGAAGGTGTTAAGGCGGATGGCGAAAGCCAGAACATGCCTCAAAATGAGGATATTGCCAGCACAGAGCAGAAGAGTGAGAATGAATCTAATGTTAAGACCACAGGTTCGCCAGCAAAGGAAAAGTCACAGTCACCAGTATCTCAACCTGCAGCTATCAAGACCCCTCCAACGGGCCCCAAAAGCCTTGTATCTGCCCCGCGCGACGCGAACAAACAAGTAGATGGTGCCAAGACAGCAGATGCCAATTCCAAGAAGCGACCCGCAGACGATATCCTAGACAACCCTCGAATCCCCAAGGGCCCCAAAGCTATGCAAAATCAACAAAATCAGCAAAACATGATGAACAGCATGGGTATGAACGGTATGGGCATGAACATGGGCATGAACAATATGATGTTCAACGGAATGCCTATGATGCCCAACATGATGGGTATGCCAAACATGGGTAACATGAACATGGGAATGCCAAACATGAACATGATGGGAATGCCTGGCATGATGGGTATGCCCGGGTTCCCTGGGATGAATGGTGGGTTCGGGGGGATGAACGGCTGGGATATGGGAATGAATGGTATGAACGGCAATATGGGCAACATGAACGGCGGCATGAATAGCTTCCAGAACGGCAACTTTGGACAAGGCGTTGGCCCTGACGAGGATGCTTACTTCCGCAAGCCAGTCAACCCCCACAGACACCAGAACAAGCAGCGAAGAGTACGACCCAGCGACTACCGAGAGCTCTAGGCTGCGATTCAGCATGCATGACTCGACTATATTTCCGCCAGCGATTGTTTTGGTCTATTTTTACTGTCATTTCAGCCGCCATGGGCAACCTGCACCATACATATGAATAGATACCTGGGCGTTACCTAACACCGCGCAGGGTTAGTACGGCATGATTTGGATCGGGATGGCGGACCATGATTTGCTTCTTTAATCAGCATTGCTTACCGTCAGATTGGACGGACTGGCGTTGGGGGAGAATAACGGTTTTGGGTGGTTGTTGTTTTTTCTTCTTTCTTTTTCTTTTATGACAGGTTTTCATGGCTACTTGTGGCTGGGTCTGGGAGACGATGCATTACAGCTCTATCAAACTTTGAATCAGTCAAAGTCAAACAATAAACAACGAATAAGCAAAATAATTTCTGATAACAATCGGGCATTTCTGTTCTGTGACTCGATTCACCTCAAAGCGTGTATTTCTCGTGAGCCTTCAATCAGGCTGTAGCAACTCCTTCACGCCATTGGGCTTCTAAATGCACTGCGTGACCTTTTGTCTTTTTTTTATCTTGATCTAAA
Source organism: Fusarium transvaalense (assembly GCA_013623685.1). NCBI lineage: Eukaryota > Fungi > Ascomycota > Sordariomycetes > Hypocreales > Nectriaceae > Fusarium > Fusarium transvaalense. The sequence continues at coordinate 56,126 of JABFFG010000153.1, forward strand.
CCTTTCCATCTCTACCTCTTCGCAACCCACATAATGCTCCTCCTATTGGTTTACTCGGGAGGGACATAAGGCGTGACAAGCATTTCACTAAACTTCTCAAGCTTCTCCTTTCCTCGGACCTCTTCAACAAGAAGAGGCATCTTGACGACGTTGAAGTCCTCGGCGTAAAGCTCCTCATACTGGTCGAGATACTTGCGCTGCATCTTGCGACGAGCGTTGCATTGGTCGCAGTCGCTGGCTTTTTTAGGAAAAAGCAGCTGGTTGACGACGATGGAGTGAGTATCAATGCCATATCCGGCAAGCTCCTGGATCATGCGCTCAGTTTCGTAGAGGCTGAGGAACTCTGCGATGCAGACGCAAACAAAAGTGGTCAGCTCGGCATCCTGGAACTGAGTGTTGACCTCGCCGATGGTCTCGCGCAGAGACTCGAGTTTGGCAATCATGTCGTTGAGGTTCTGGCCGTTAGGGAGCTGGCCACCGGAACCAAGGAAACCGTTCAGTAGAGGACCATACTGAGATGACAGCTGTGAAACCTTGGCGAGAGCCTTTTCGAGGACGGTAGGGAACTGGAGGAAGCGTAGGGTGTGACCTGTGGGTGCGGTGTCGAAGACAATGGTCTCGTAGGAAAGAGATTTGACCTGCTTAAGAACCTCGGCAAATGACATGGCCTCGTCGATACCAGGGATCTGGTGGGAATTAGTATGCGTGACATTGTAGGAAATCCCAGTGTGCGTACCGCGAAAGCGAGGTCCTGCATCATGCCCCCCAAAGGGCCTCCAGCAGCAGCATTAACATCATCGGCCTCGCCCTGGCCGGCCAGCATATCCTGTATACTGCCGTTGGGGTCAATCTCCATGGCGCTTAGGTTGTCGAATCCATTGACGAGGCGGGCCTCCTTGCCAAACTTCTGGGAAAAGGCATCTGAGAGGTTATGGGCAGGATCGGTCGAGATAAGAAGTACAGATCGGCGGACCTTTGCGAGCTGAATGGCGAGGGAGCAAGAAGTGGTGGTCTTTCCGACACCACCCTTTCCACCGACAAAGATCCAGCGGAGGCTACGCTGGTCGAGGAGGGACTGGAGAGAGGGTTCGAGGGCGTCCTCAGTGGAGATGAGGGCGGTGGACATTTTCGTGGTGGAGGAGTAGGAGGAGTAGCGGCGGCGGCAAAGCTATAGATGGTCCCTAGCTTTCTGTTTAGTTAGAGGGAAGATAAATAACATGGAGCTGTGTACTTACTCTGAGGTAGGGAGCTTGCCTGAGGTAGAATCAGGATTTGGGTAACTTCTAGAAGCTCTTGGATTGTGGAGTTGACGACACTGGATGACTTGGAGGGGTAAAAGTTGACATAATAATGGTTGCGTCTGATGTATGCCTGTTGGCTGGTCATGACTACATTATTCTGTCAGGTGCTCGCCACATGATTATCGACCACTACCTAGTCTAGTAGCCACATGCGAAACAGCTCACATACGTCTCAATCCACAGAAACAAATCGATTGTCATGATATTAACTCTGGTTTCAATACTAGTTGGGACTATAATAGCAGCCGCAGACTTGAATGGCCAACCATATCATACCCAGGACCTCAGTTCTATCGGGCCGGCTCCGTCCATAAGATAGGACCTCAAGTACCGGCGAACGGCGTCAAGCGTCCGGAGCTGTGCGTAGATATATAATTAGGTAGCTTCCCATTAGTTAGGTAGTCTCAATATTATTCCATGTATTCTATGCAATGATTGCTGTTTATCTACAGAACCGACTCCTTTTCTGAACATTGATTTGTGATTGGTCTTACTCACTAGACTCGGACAGTAAACCCCCAGCCAAAAACTCACTGATTATCTGCTATAAGCAAGGTAGACAGACATTGAGTTGGGCTGTGCGCCGCAGACGCTCTCTCACAGCCTCACTTCACCTTACTTCAGCTCGAACCCCTCTCTTTCCTGATAATTCTCCCTGTCTTCTTTCTTGACTCGCCAGTAGCCAAACAGAAGTGAGACAGAAAAGCATCAGGAGTTCGATTTAGAATCCCGCTGATTCCCTCTTGCCTCTATTTCAACGTCCCTCTCACTCACATCAAGCGCATAAAGCGAAGTTGAACTTACAGTAAAGAACTCCCTCACCTTGAACGTCAATCGTACTTATACCACCGCCACCATAGTCAACCACTTCGCACACCAAACACCACCCTCGACATGGTTTCACCCACCAAAGACCCCATCACATGTCACGTCCTTGACACTCAGGCCGGTCGACCCGCGCGCGGCATCCGTGTCCGCCTTGAAGGTCCCATCCCCCCTTCTGTCAACCCGCACTCGGCTGCCCAGCCCCGGGCCAACACCTTTGAGTCCATCACCGACGAGGACGGTCGTGTTACTTCCTGGTTGCCCTTTCTCTCTGAGGAATCTGCTGGCGAGCCTCCTCTCCAGACGCTTGTCGAAGTCCTCGAGGATCGCAAGGGACGGGGCTCATCACGCTGGACGCTGCGCTTCGATACTGGAGCCTACTTTGGAGAGGAGAACACCTTTTTCCCAGAAGTTACGGTCACCTTCCGTATGGAGGAGCGGCAGACGTACCATGTACCTCTCCTGCTGAGTCCCTACAGCTACACCAGCTATCGTGGAAGCTAGATGGGTAGCACCACTGTTCTGCAGACGTGCATGAAATGGGCCAGAATGAAGATTTCGGTATCTTGTAAGGAATTGAGTCCCTGTGCATCTAGCATAACGACGCGATGAAGACAGTACATAAGGATTATTTGCACGATGAGAGCACGAGAAGAGAGATGACGACCATTATGAGAATAGCGATGATGCTACTACTACTAAGATATTAATTCTTAACGAGTGTCTGTGTCGGTCACTTCACGGTGAACCAACTACTGTATATGGGTGACATTGCTGTCTCTGCCCTACCAGAGGGACTATAGTATCCAAGCTTTTGCCTGTGTTGCAGACAAAACTCCGTCCCGTCCCGTCCCGTCCCTGAAATCTGATCCGTAATTCCACATAAACGCCACGCTATCCACACACAAATGGAATGGAAAAGAAAGAGTGATTTTTGTTTTGTTTTGTTTTTTTCTTTTGGAAGATGCATTCTGCGAATGCGGTCGTTGCAGGTCATAATATTCAGCCGTATACGTCGTCGCAGCAGTCATGGTCATATCGAAGCCAGGTCACCATTGTGAGGCCAAACCTTTAGCTAAAGCACACCTAGTTTCTTCGCCATTTGCTCAAGAATCCTTTCTTAGAACGATGCGAAGGGACGTCAGGCGAGGTCGGTGGTGTGTCTTCATCCTCCCTCCTCGTGGTGCGTGATGCGAGACTATCGGTTTCGTCCCTAGAGATTCGAATACTGGGCGTAGTTGGGCGAATGCTGACAAGTGATGGGTTGGTGTTGGTGTTGGTTCTGAGACTATCGTGGTCGCCAACATCGGATTGTACAAGAGAATAGGCGCTGTAGAGGGCCTCAGAGGCGGGAGTGATACGGCCATGGTTGAGGGTTCGTCGCTTCTTCCGGAGGAAAGATCGCCGGGTTCGCATAAGAGCCCGGTCGGGGTCAATGTCTTCTTGGGTGAGGCATGCGTTTGGTGAAAGATCCGCATCAGGATGTGGAAGAGTTGTGTTGCGAACTGGACGGAGTTAGTAGGATGTTCAAGTTACTGTTCGTAAGATGGGGTACTGACGGCTGTTCAGAGGCTCAGGGAATCCTGTGTCCCTGGGTTCCCTTCGAGGCTTGGCGGAGCCAGTGTTGGTGACAGAACTCGACATTGTTTCTGTGCGGTGAGTAGACTTCGTTTGTGAAATCATGAAATAGTGGACCGGGAATTTGATATTTAGTAATAGTGAGAGAGTTTAGATATAAGCAAAGTTTCGAGGCTTCGCCCTAGTCATGAATTACATCGACTGTTGCTGAAGGCTGATTGCCGAATGTGGTAAGTTGTGAGCGTGTAAGCGCGATGCCGTTTTCGTCTCCCGCAAGAGCAAAGCCTCAGCGGTTGCACGCAATCTCTTTATGATGCGAAAGAGAGTGCGATGAGAGTAAGAGATGCTTTTTGTATGAGTCAAAGTCGAGTGTTCGTAGATGAGAGAAAAGGAGATTCCACTTTCGCTTCAGTGAGTAGAGAGGCCGGAAGATTTCTGGTCAAATTAAACCACGACTTTGAAGTTGCTGGGGTCGTAAAATAGAGGAATGCCCGGGCGATGGGGGGGGTTCGGCAGGGTTATAGTAGGTAGCAATTGAGAATGATGAGCGACATGCATGTATGCGTGTGCATTAGCAGTTTTCGTGTTTCTTGGTCTCTGCTTGGCTTATCCGTATGGAGATTCTGTTTGATCGGATCTTCGGCGCCTCCAATGTCAAGTTCAATTCTGTGGCTTGGCTCTCGCTATTCGGCACCTGGCCAAGAGCTACAGCACCCAAGAGACCATAGCACTATCCGTACACTGCACTGCTGCAGATGGCAAAGTAACCTGCGCCGCCCCGGAGAAAGTGAAAGACTGCCCGAACAGGGGATGGGTCTGTTAAGGCCAAAAAGTGCGTAATTGACAGGGAATGGAGTGGTTCCAGAGCAAGTCAAAGGTCCGAAAAACCAGTGAATCCGTGTCTCTGAATTGAACAAGAGACAACTTTGGCAAGACAAGATTGACTTGCTTTCTTGGTTGTGGCACTTTTCTGATCCCTTCCCAAAACGATCTAGTGATGAAAAAAAATAATAACTTGGTAGGTACCCAAGAGATTAACAAAAACCAAACAAACAGTGAAACGTTGATGGAGCTCAGGATCTGCGTTGTAACTCGCAATTTACACCTGACATGGAGGAAGCGACAGGCGACGGGAGGGCGTAGGTACCTTCCTTCCATATAGGTCTTTAGGTGGCTTCGGATAGAGAGTTTTCCAGAGCGTACGGTAGGTCTGGCTTGCCGGCGGGGGCAGGTCTGGGGTGCGCAACCTAGTGGCTTTGAGGCTCGGCTCAGCGCTTCTCCAGTGGAGTTGTCTGGGCTGTTCGTCTTCTAGCCGAGAACAGTTAGCGCTACAGCACTCTCTTGGCGACAGGACTTGGGACTGATTTGTTGAGGTGGGCGCTAAGAATGGAAGGGGAAAAAATTACATGGAAGGGCTTTGATCAGTGGAGGCTAGGTACTAGCTGACCGCCGCCGCCGACTACACTTATCAAATTGTCCATCAGATCAGCTTCCAACGTCATCCAGTGGCTGAAACGACACATGAACAACATACCTAATACCCAAGTATGAATAGATATATGTATGCAGGTAGATTCGATGTCGACTTACAATCCAAATGCCGCTTTGTTCCGGTCAGGACTTGGCTGGACTGGGCTCTTCTGTTTTATTTATAACTCGGTGAACGACCACCACCACCCCTTCCATCCATCCATCCATAGGTACTATGGAACTTTCCTACCCGCCTACTGGCAGATACCTAGGTCGTTTTTCGTAAGCGTCACAAGACGATGCAACAACACCAACTTGATTTGATTCAATGTCTCTAATACTGAATCACCATTTATCAGGCCTGTGCCGAACAAGCGGTCCAGTTCATTATGTCCCCCCCAACGGCACAGGATATACCCAGTTCAGCCACCCCTGGCCTCATGACGACAAAGCCGGACCGTGCAGCTGGTAGCAGTTCATTCAGCCCATGTCTCGCAGGCCAAAGTGCTAGTGGCTCGCCAAGCATTTTGTGTTGTCATGGCATGGCATGGCAGGCTCACCACCATCCAAACGTGCGCTTTTCCTATTGTTCAGGTTTTGGATGATTCGTAAGTCTATACTGTTTCAACGCGGGGTCACTGACTCTCTCCTTCTCGGCGCATCATCACGTGCATTTTTCATTCTCTTGGCCGGGCGGGCTGTTTCTTTAACCGCTTCCTGTATTTTCTCTCTCAATTCAAATCATAGTGAGGTCCATTCACCCTATACCCACCTAGTCTTGTTGGGCCAGCTGGGTTTTTTAATCTCATTTCGATATTTTACTTACAAGCAGGTACCCAACTCATCGGCCGCTAACTTGTTAGCATCAGCTCCCGATGCCTGCTAATTCCCGCAGGTTTACTGTCTCCAGGTCTTGTATGAACTCATTAACATTAACATCCATGGGAGAGTTGGCTCCCTCCCAATTTTATTTCGGCCCCTGATATAGGGGCACTTAGTTCATCAGATCCAATATTCATTAGGCCTCGAAAGATCTACAATAACAAACAATGGAACTTTTTATTGTGTTGTCATGACAAATATACTGGGTCTTATTGTCAACCTTAACTTCAAGTATGCACAATTGCGTGGGTTCATATCAAATAGCCGCCAACATAGGTAGTTATCTGAGTACCTGCTACCCCGTATAAATGTTCGATCCTAGGTTGGTTTCATGAAAATGGTCGGAGCCCAGCTCTTGGCTGTGCATAACAAGGACTCCGCTATCGAAGTGGCGTGCCTGTTCCAGAAGGTCAAGCAAATACCTCCTTCGGTCCTGTTCATTCATAGTAATGTCACAACCGCCCAACTCTTCAATCCTTGAACATTCATCAGCCAGCAACCTGCCAATTGGACTGGCTCTTGAAACATTGTCTGCGGCAAGAACGCTATGATATATATCTTTGCGCAATCCTCCAACTTATCCACACTTTGATGTTTCAATCTTTCTCGAAACTACCTAGGCATTCTGCTTAACTACAAGAAAAAAGCTTCCGCCACAGTGTTCGCCAGCCAGAGCTGGGTTTCTATTCTGATAGGCTAGCCCGTAATCACGGAGTACCAAAACTTAGATGTCGACTTTTACGAACATGCTGGATACATCGCTGAGCGGCACTTTACGACCCGACCTATATCATAATCAAAAGATACATACATACATACATACATACGGCGCTGTGCTGTGCTGTACAGAGAAACCTACTATGTGGCGATTACTGGCACAAGTACTTACCAACGTCTTCGGCTTCTGGGGTTATCAACATCGGCATTCCCGCGTAGTCGCCTTTTCTGTGGAGAAATGCTCCAACGGCTATGACGATGTTGTGTTGTAGTTTGCTGTGCTGATCGAACCCTATCAGGTTCTCGCTACTCCGTACTGTACCGTGGCTTTCTCAAGTTGAGTTTCATGTCGCATTTGAAGTTTGGATCGACATCGACGGCAGATCTTAGCACACGAGCCACGCGCTGGAAGCAAAAGTATCCCCGAATACCATCTGCATGGTCTCAGTCAGATCCCTGCCGCTTTAAAACTCGTTGGGTAGGATCCCAGGTGTCACAATATGCTGCAGGTTGAAGTACATAATGTCTAAATCCTCTCAGACTCGAGAGAATTCACCAGCTATAGACTCTTAGGGCCAGCCCGGTATGATCTGATGCACTGCATCACACAGGATTAATCTCGGTGGCTATCATAACCGAGATATCACAGACAACGCTATAACTTGTAACACTGAATGAGGCTTGTCGGTAGCTGGCGATCAGAATCAACTGCACGAACAGCAAACAAACACATTTCTCATTCTTACTCATGTCCAGTCATCCATGCAGTTTCGCTCATCTGAATATTCTATGCAGGTCATGATACCCTACTCCATCTCTTTACTTTAAAGACTAGTACTAGTAACAGCCGACTATACTATGCCATACCATAGATGGCCCCGAAAAGAATTTATACTCCCTCAAGCAAGAACGATAGACTTAGTTACCTCTCCGACCGCCGGTGCTCATGAGCGTGATTTTCTGTTTCTTTTTCTTCTTACCACCACCCCCACCATTGCCACCACTACTGCTTGGCCCTGCTCCGCCGACATCATCCGGGCGAAAGCTACTCTCAGCCGCTTCAATAGCCTGTATTTGCATCGCAATATCGGCTGTGTCGAACAGATCCTCATCTCTGAGCCACCCGTCGTGAACATCTCGAGGTTGGGCAGCTGCCATCTCAGGCGATCCGTTGACCACCTTCGTGCCCCAAACCGTCCTCTGGTTTGATGGGCTGGTCGACATCTCAGCTAATGTCTCGAATCCTGGTCGAGGGTCTGGGGGTGTGCTGCCAGAGTGACCGCTCAGTGGCTGGAACTCCTCGAGATCCATTCGAGGAGCACTGTCCTCTTCCAAGGGCTCAGGAAGCCTCTGGTAACCCGTGGTCTTGCGTATGTTTGCAGCTTCAAGGCGCTCAGCCTGGAGGCGCTCGCGTTCCTCCTGTGTCTCCTTGTCGCGGTTCCGTCTCCGTCTCCGCTCTATATCACCCGAGAACGATGCCAGCGTTTCTTCTGGCACAATATCAGTCCAGTCACATTCCAGAAAATTGACAACACATCCACGAGGAAGGTGCCCCAGATATTTCGCCCTTCGGCGCATTGCATCATCAACCACATGGCCAGTAGAGATGTGTTCGACTCGAGGAAGAAGCGTAGAGGGAAACGATGAGAAAGATCCGTACTTCGTTTTCAGGATACGGATATCCAGCGGCGAGAGATACAAGTGTGGCGGAGAGCTGTAAAAATAGAAGTCGGCGTCTGCGGAAGGCTTTGCTGACGTTGCTGGACTTTCCACAACCTGAAGCTCCGCAAGTTTCTCCTTGGCCGCTGTGATGGCCCGAATCGCCTTCTGGGACCATTCGTCGTTCTGTCCAAAAAGCGTCTCGTCTTCCTTTGCTTGCTGCACTAGTGCAGTAATCTCCTCGTCGTACTGGGCGGCCATGTAATCTGTGGTACCTTTCATCATGCGAGCGTAGTCCAAAACGTTGGCAGCAAAATGCCAAGGAATATCGTCTATAGAATACAAAGCTTCGGAGCCGCTTTCTCGCGGAAGCGCCATCGTAGAGCTTGCATTACGTGCCATCAACCGTAGCACAACGTCGTCACCAGTTCGAGGAAAGGGACTTTCTTGCCCTGCGTAGAATCTGACAGGTCGTACGTCTTGCATATAGATTGAGTCTTCGCAAATAGGACACTTCTTCCACCTAGGGCCTCGGCCCTTCGCCTCATCCTCGCTCGATACTGAGTTCATGAACCGGATAAGACAGGGCAAGCAAAAAATATGACCGCATTTTGCCATTCGTGGTGCCACAGGTTCGGAAAGACAGATCGGGCAGGATGAACCCTGCGATTCGCTTGAAGCAATGATTTGCATCACAAGCGACCAATCTAGGTGGGTGTCGGCATCTGTAGCTTGTTTGTTGTATGTGCCCTCTGGAGAGAGGATGAAGCGGTAGTTGGCATGGACGTATCTAGCCTTGTCGCTTGCGTGGTATCCTGAACCGGGTCCCCATGTTGGAGTTCTTCTATAGGATCTTGAATGCGAATGATGATCCTGAACTGGGCGTGGCAAGGAGTAGTTGAGTAGATGGGTGATTGAAGTTTGGCCGCGCCTGCTGTTGGGATTTCTGAAAGCCCTTAGCTCATCCATGGCATCTTCGTCGTCGGGACCAGTATTTGATCTGTCACCAAGTCCAGGTCTACGCTGGCTGCGGTGCTGTTTGCGAGAGCCTTGGACTTTTCGAGGCATCGATTGAGAGAATGAGGAACCAGCCAGTGATGGCCGACGGGATGATTCGAAGCTTGAGGTCGCTGGGCCAGCTTGGATAGCTGTAGGATTCGACGGTGCAGGGGTGGACTTTCCCACATTCAGTGTAGAAGAGTTCATGTTTCACGAAGGCTATATTCTGATAAGTCCCAACCGTAATGAGATGGATGATCGGGCCAATCGTTCGAGTGTCGCCGTTTTGTCCCAGTGGCGGGGATTACGGACAGGTCTAAGAGTAGTCGCTTGGTAACGCCGCTCACTTGCGAAGGCGGGCGTGAGCGCTTCTAAGAAGATTGTAAAGACGTAGAGATTGAAGTAGGCGGTTTGATGGAAAAGAGTCAAATCGAAGTTCATGAAGGGGTCCAGCTGGGACGGACCCCGTTGATGGATGGAAGATGGAGGTGGATCGAGCGAGCGAGTCACTGGCGGGGCAAATCGTGACGGAGTTGATGGGCTCGGCGGCGCAGGGCAAAGGCGTTGCCGGCTCCTGTTCCATGCTCAATCTAGCTTACATAAGGCTTGAAAAAATTAGTCATGCTGCACACCTTCCTACCAGTAGGAGCTAGCAGGTGGATCAGAACATAATCCGCATACTATAACTACATGATAGAAATAGTTAAGTAAACTTGGTCTATAAGATGGTTATAATATACTGAAGTATTATGTTAGCTTAGGCTCCTTAGGATAGGGTGTGCTGGTTTTAATCTGACCCGCCTGGCTAGATAGATACTGAGTTGAATATCCATCACATGATCAAAGTGCTGTGGGCGCGGTAATGGCATACTATTGAAGAGATTACATCACGGCTTAATCAAATGTGTATCCAAAAAAAAAGATGTTTTTTTTTTTTGACAACAGAATCTATCATACATGGAGACCGGTTTCAATCAAAAGTATGCGCGTAAAAAACTGACTATGAATTAGGTATATGACGGAGATCCACGCCCTCAGTGCTCAGTGACCTCAACCACTCTCCTCTTGCTCATGGATCCAGGGGAATCATTGATAAACGAAGACACCGACCGCAAGAAAACAAAAAACTCATGAGACGTTTCGATACCACATCGTTGCGACATTAGCTTAGTAGTCTCGTCTTCTCATCTATTTATCAGACAGCTTGTGCTTGATCTTGCTGAAGATCGAGCTCAACCGGTTCTTCTTCTTCTCCTTGCCGCTTGCTGCAGAGGCGCTGCCGTTGCGCGAGGTATCGGTGGGCTTGGCTCCTGTTGTTGAGGCACCGTTGCCGGTCGCTGTGGTGCCGTTGCCAGCTGTTGAGTTGCCGTTGCCGACCGCAGGAGCCTCTGTCATGGTCGCTGGCTCGGTCTCTTCAGTCTTGGGGGCTTCCGTCTTAGGCTCCTCAGCCTTGGACTCGGTGGGAATAACAACAGCTGGGACGGCAGGGGTGGGCTCTTGTGTCTTGGTCTGCTCAGACTCGATAGCAGAATCGGGCTTAGCCTCCCCGACAGCTGGAACAGACCCAGCCTCCTGAAGGAGCTGGGCTTCAACCTCCTTCTTATTCTCGACAGCTTCGGTACTGGCAGCAGCCTCAGGGCGCTCACCAGCCTGAACGATGGACTCCTTGACTTCAGTAGGCACCTCGGGGGCAATCTGAGGAGTCTCCTCGATGGTGGCCGCAGGCTTGATCTCTTGGAGAAGCTCGGCTTCAACCAGCTTCTTATCCTCGACGGCCTCAGTGTTGGCGGCGGCCTCAGGGGCCTTGCCAGCCTCAGCAATAGAATCCCTAACCTCGACAGGAACCTCGGGAGAGACTTGTTTTGGCTCATCCTTGGCCTGTTCTTGCTCAACAACAGAATCATAAATGCCGGTGACAGGTTTCACTTCCTTCAGAAGCTCGTCCTCGACCGCCTTCTTATCCTCAACAGCAGCAGTGTTAGCAGCAGCCTCGGGGGCCTTTCCAGCCTCGACCAGAGACTCTTTAACCTCGACAGGAACCTCGGGAGAGACTTGCTCCCGAATCTGCTCCTCGTTCTTAGCAGCAAGAGTCTCCTGGGCGGCGACAGGAAGCTGTTCCTTGACCGAATCGGGCAAGTTCTTGTTGGCGGTATCGGCGATGACGTCGGTAGCATTATTGAGAGCAGGAATGGCCTTCTCCTCCACTGTCTCCTTGGCAGCAAGGCCGGCGGCAATGACAGCGCCCCCAGCAGTAGCGGCCAGAGCGGCGAGGCTAGTGTCAGGGGTGTTCTCTGACTTCTCAGTACCAATACCAGCAGTGCCTACTGAGGTAGGAGGGGCCTCGGGAACAGTGCCCTTAAGCTCCTCCTCGACCATAGTCTTCTCCTTGACCTCCGTAGGGTCTGTGCTAGCCTCAGTAACAGCATTGGCCTTCTCCTGGCTCTCCCTCACGACCTCGGGAACGAAAGCGCCGTTAGACTCTAGAGGGACATCAGCAGCAAGACCGGCAGTAGTGGCCGTAGGCGCAGCAGAATTGATGGTGGTGACATCCGCGCCAATGATTGGGAGGCTGGACTCAGGAATAGTGTTGGAGGAAACGGGAGGAAGCTCAGTCTCAATGCCGGGGTAGGCATCGCTCTTCTCATAGGACTCCTTGTCCAACTTCACATGAGAGTCAGTGCTCTGAGCGGTGATGGACTCAGGAATCTTCTCGCCAGGTTGAAGCTTGATAGGGTTTCCTGCACCCTCGGATGCGGGGAGAGGGTTGATGCCGATAGCCTTGTCGAGCTCATTCGCAGGGGTAACGGGGAAACCACCGGGAATGTCAGAGGGTGTTTCGAGGGGCAGCTTGTCGTCTTGGTTAGACTACTCAAAAAGTCAGCACACTGATGCTTTTGTTTTCAGCAATCCTCTCTTCAGCTACCTTGTCAGCCAGAGTCGTAGACTCGGTGGGATTGTTCTCCAGGGGTTGTTCGCCGGCCATAGCTGCAGTGGTAGAGGTAGGTGTCACGGTGTTGAGAATAGCCGCGGCAGGAGTTTCGCGGGTAAGTTGATCAGGAGTAACGAAGTTGTTCACGTTACCCTCAAGATCAGGCTCGTTAGGTGCTGATTGATTGATAATCCAATTACCGTCGACGATGAACTAGATCGAATGGTGAGCGACAGTCTTTGTAGTGGTCAAGACAAGTGTGTGAGAATGCAAGAAGAGCAATTGGGTTCGAAAGAGGGGACAAAGTCAGTTTAATGAGCTGGTGCGATGACGAAGAGTACGGAGCTGAGAGCAAGAGTGGGTGGGACATGTAGGCACACTAGCGTGCAACCAAATCAAGCGCTGACTTGAAGACGCCTTGGCAGCACCAAGGGACTTTCGCTCTGCGCAACGCGATAGTCGGCTGGCGCCACAGAGTTCTACCGGCGTGACCAGGAAAAGTCTTGATATGGCTTGGTAATAGCGCTCCGCTCACTAACGCATTCCAGAACTGTCGCGATCGTGGTCGCCTTGCGTCATACCCAACCGCGGGGTTTTTCTTTGGTTGGGGATGGTGCGAGATGCCAATGGGCCGTAGACAACCCATGACATGACAGCCAGGGAAATGAACCAGGGGCCCGAACCCCGATCCTGGCAGCGTAGCAGACTTGCAAGAAAAAAAAAGCCTTGGGCAAGGGCCTGAGATTACGACAGCCACCGCCAATGCGCCTCCAAGCTTTTTAGGCTTAAAAAGAGCCCTGCCGATAGTGATGACCCCAAAGCACAGATTCCTGAGCGGTATGAGTATCGCTGCTATCTTCCCATTTTGCTTTGGCAACACCAATCGCGTGGAAGTCTGGCTGATAACAGTGACATTTTTCTTGTCTTTGCATGACTCTTGTGACTGGCGAGAGCTTTGGTTCGGCGCTGACGACCATGGCAGCAGGATATAGGGTTTTCAAATGGGATTAAATGCAGAGTGAATATGGGGACAGGAGAGCAGTTTGTTGGCATTGCGTGTCGTTGCTCGCTGACGCTGACGCACCTTGTAGTAAATCTTGCCCTCGGGCTCCTTCAGGTCGACACTCTTGGAGAAGACATCGCCCTCCTTCTCGAGCCTCACGCTCTTAGTCCAATTGTCGAAAGTGCCGGTCACGTAAACCTCGTCGGCGGGGTGCTCCCTATATAAAGTTTGGGGTCAGTCTGGGTTGTCTCAGACACGGGCAAGATTGTCACAATTCGTAACTGCAACGCGAAGCAAGATTGGGAGGCAGATGTATGGGCGTGAGCAGGTTCCCATACAAAGCCCAATGGCGCTGTTCTGCGCAGAGGTAGACAAAGTGCGACTCGGAGATTAGAGGAAGCTGCATCAAGCAGCGCCGTACAGCGACGCGAAGCGCAGCGCAGCACAGCATAGTAGATTGCGACTTACCACTTGAAAGTGAAGCTGCCCATGACTGGAATAGGTTTTGTGTACTGCGATGGAGAGTTCGGGTGGGAATCGAGAGAACGTAGAAATGATTTTAGGTAGGGTGACTGCGACTGGCGTTTATTGCGTTTCGAGGTTGAGTGAGATTTTGTTTTGTTTGTGGGAGATATGTTGGGCTGAGAGAAGAAGAGCCAGTTCGTTGACGAGACGGGGAGGCACCAGGACAAGACCGGTTTGGCGTTGGTCAACAAGGCTGGGGGGGACTGGAGCGAAATTAAAGATTGTCGGCGGCGGCGGCTACGGGTACGGGGCAGTAACAGCGACACGAGGAAAAGGTACAGCCGGTACAAATCAAGGGTACTGCGACCACATCGACCGGAACGATTGATACAGGGATTGATTCTAGGCCGTTTGAGAAGATGGTTTTGCCTTCGCCGGATGCAGAACAGGGTGATTATTGCAGCGATACGTATAGTTGATACGGTGAGGAGGTAGGTTTTGATCTGAGGAACTTGAGAGAAGGTCATAGAAGAAGTTTTCGAAAGCGGAAAGTAGAAAGATAAGGTGTGCAAAGGTAACTTGAAAGAGTAAAGGTACGGATATGTAAAGATAGTGGTTATGGTATTGATGGAAGAAGCAATTGACGAGCACGTGGGGTGTATTCGATTTGGATTTTGTGCAGAATCGGTGATGATGTGCAGCGGCGGCAGGAGCAGGAGCTGAAGCAGCAGCAACTGAAGAAGGAGGAGGAGGTGAGTAGCAACCCAGATTGAGAAGATTGAGGTTGTTATCAGGTATCAAGAAACGCTTGTGATGCGAGCGAGGCCATGCATGCGATGCGATGCGATGCAATGCAATGCAATGCCCTGGGTATGAGCAAGCCTTGATGGATCAAGCCAAGCTCGGGTCTCCGTTGTACTGTACAACGCATCTGAGAGAAAGGTACATCGTTTGACTGTTCTCGTTACCCCCAGCCTCCCAAGTTTGATTTTGCCGAAATCTTTCAATGGATGCTTTCATCACTGCTGTACATGTACCAGTCTGAGCTGTTGCTGGTAACGTTTCGTCGGATCACCGCCTCTTTAAAGCTCCCGTCTCTTTACCTTGAAAGAAAATCGAATTTCTTGTCAGGTGCAACGCTCAATTGTCTAGGAAACCCGACCCATGAACGAGTGCGTCCATCTGCAGGCAGTGTCGAATCTGCGACAGGCCTGTGGACTCACAGATGCAGTTCGAGAGCTGTGGGACCTTCTGACGACATGGCAGTCATGGCGTTTCTCGTTGGCGGTCGGGTTGATTGGCGTAAGTTGCCATGGGTAGGTACCTAGGTAGGTTGATAATTTTCTGCCATCCAGCTCCTCTGCAATAGACCGCATCCGGGACATTCATAATTGCCGTACGTCAAGCGGTGGTAGTTGAATGGCCAATCTAAATGTTTTCAGCATGTCCAGCTGGTTTCTGAGTATCCTTTTCCCATCATTGCCACATTTCGAATCACATCGCATCTGGAGATAAGCGCAATCTGGCGAATTGCACGGACGCAGTTCTGATCTGTACAGGAGCTCCATTATCGCCCACCGGAGGCTATTGGATGCGATGCTGGGGTTGTTTAGTAGCGTCGTATTGCCACGAGTGCCTGAGCTAAACCTCGTCAGGCCTACAAACGGGGCACCTAACGGTAGCTTGGGCTGGGCTAGTTTCCATTAGTGGTGCTGTACTCGATGGATTTTCATTCATGTGAGAGCGGTTGGTCGGTGTAATGGGCTTCGATGCATCTTGATGAAGCCTCAGATTTAATCGATGGCCTCTGTTGAACCAAATGGCAGTAAGGCTTGCGTGCGTGCGTACTCTCTTGCTTACTTGCCTACCTAGGTAGTATTAACAACATCTTTGCATGCGTTATTGTCACTCATCATACGATGGCCACCGCATCTTTCTGCCTGCGCTAGCTAGGTACTATACAGTAAATGACTCTTCATGACATCCAGACCCATATCATGACAACTCAAACCTGCATCGTGAGTGAAGCTGGCGTCGATCCGATGCACCGTACCCGAAGGCGGTGTGTGCGCAAGAGTAACAGTCCAGTGCAGTACAGTATACCCAGTATAGTATAGACACCCAGCCCAACGAACCGAACCAGGATCTTTTGGCCCTGCATAGGTTACAAATCCAACTCTGGAACAGCGGTCAAAGACACGAGGAGAAGATGTTTATATTCGAGGCTTACCTGCAAGGTCGGAAAATGATCCGAGGTTGATTCAGATCCCGATGGCTGGTACTAACATGGAGCCCGCATTGCCATCCATGCCCATTTTTGGGCCCAAGAAATATTCATTTGTCTAAGGCAGGAACAAACAAACCTCGACGCCAGTTGCCTGATATTGCTGTCTTTTTTTTTTTTTTTTTGCACTGCGACTCGACCAATATAGCCAGCGTGGGAAAGTGCAAGTGCAACTATACCCTTTGTGCATTTTGTTTCCTACCTAATTAGGTAGGTAGGTACTAAGGTACTACGGCAAATCAGAAATGCCCTCATAAAAACTCCATAGATTCAGACGCTACCTGGATACTTAGGAAACGCATACTATGGATTCTAACTTTACAGCTCTTCCCTCGATACTGTCTTCGCCTGACCTTGCTCTTGGCCACTCTTGGCTTCCTTTCCCTTGAGTGCTTGGACTCTGATGTCAACCTTTATCTTCTGATCCGACTGTCGCTCTGAATGTAGAACCCAAGCGACAACTCCGCCATCCACAGGCTTCGAGCTATACTTGGACAAGTCGACAAGTTGATCTACATTTCAGTCATAAGTTACTGCATGCAGGATACAATACTAACCGGGGTATCTTATCTTACCTCTGCATTTACTGGCTTCCGCTATCCAGAGGGGGAGGATGCCATACAAAGCACCAGGTGCAAATACGGCAACCTTTTCTTTGTCATTTGCGCGATCGATCTTGTCGGCCTCGGGAAACTCGACAACCTCCTCAATCTCATCTTTGTCATTCTTTGGTTTCTCGAGCACGGCAAAAAGCGCCTTGCCCTCTCCGTCGGTTCGTTCCTGTTGTTCGATCCATTCACGAACCAAGAGGGGGATCTCATGATAGTTCATCAACAGTACGCTTCGACCACCGGCGTGGGGATCCAGACCGAGCCATCCTCCAGGATATTCTCTGTTGGCAAATACTGCCTTCAGACCCTTAGCCCAAGGCTTCAGTCCCTTTGGGGGAGGTTTCATCAACTCTGCGAGCGTGTATTCGAAAGCCTCGAACTGTTTCTTGTCGTCACAGCTTGGCTGGAATGCAGCCATGGAACCGGGCGTGAAGGGGTCTGACCAGTCGAATCCTTTGACAAGCTCGACTGGCGGGGGTCGCCTCATCTCAAATGAGTGAGAAAGCCCTGTTAGCATAGCCGATATGGCTACGAATTGAGTTGGGAATGTCTTCATGGTGGTGTATTATGATGTTGATACCAATATTGGTGCTTATGGAACAACAGCACACGACATCAACAAGTGAAACAGTCGAACTAAATCTACAGCATTCTCATTTGTCTTTAAGCATGTTATTTATGCTTAGTATCATCCCACATTGGTTTCAACATGTTGCTGTCCTTTTCGGAGTCTTGGTCGCCGAGTTTCCTTTTCAGGGTTCTATCTCGGACAGCATCGACCTGAAAAGGTTACAAATGGATTCGATGAGGGCTCTTAGGCTAAATGACCGCTCCCAGATATCCATCGTTATGTCGAAGGCAGTTGCGCTTTCACATCCGTACACACTGGCTTTGCGCGATCGCAGCAGAGTTCTGTAAGTCTACGCAATGCTCTGTGTGAGCAATGGCAAATTACGTTTGTTAGCTACCAATTAGCCGCCCATGAATCTTACTGCCCAATCCGTCTTTTCGCTATGAAATTTACGAATCGCAGTCTGAGGAACGCTCTGCTCTATAGAATCAATATACTGTCGAAGTGTGATGAATGGAACTGTATCTGTTGTTCGCACGGTCGTCCTCTTGGGCTTTCATCGTCGTTAATACTGTAATATTGCACCCAAAAAAGCGAACCGTGACATCGAACACTGTTTAGTAGGCTCACCTACAAGACTGCCGGCTTAATTAATGTTTATATGCGATGTCAATGCATTTCGTTGGATTTGGACGGTCTCGCACAAGAATCGTTGATATCCTGTACGACGATCTGTCTACAGGGTAGAATAAAGCGTAACATGAACTAAGGTGCTTGGGTAGGTATGTTGCGCAAGCAGCGTGGCTTACCATGGTCACTAGTTCAAAAGACTTCAATCTAGGAAATCGCGTGTGTATCAAACTGTCTGTTGCTTTTTCTTTTCTTTTTTGTGAAGGAGTGCCCAAGTACCTCATTGCGGTTAATTGCTGTGTTGGTGTCGTCTAAGCCTCATCTCTCATTGAAGGAATGCCGAGTTAACCGGAGGCCATAAGCCAGGAGATCCTATCGAACAAATGTGCTTATTACGGAAGGACTGTAGGAATATATACCCTGAAAGATTTAGTCATATCAACAGTCCGGGTAATCCGTGGCGATGAGCATTAGACAGAGGTATAAAATATGATAGAACGTATCAACAGCCAAGAAGAGATGGAATGTTTTAAATACGGCGATCTGCCGTACACCAAGTAAACGCTGATTGATATACTGTAACTCAAAGCATTGGATGTCTCCAACCAATTTGGGTGCTCCCGAAGCCCTGCAACTAGGTATGGCACTGCTAATTCATCAGGTCATGGAGTGGAGGGACTTTGACCTTGCATGAGCTGTCTACTGAATCCTCAGCTCGTTCTAGATCTCAAGCGAGTGGCTTGGTGCTGACAGCAACTCAGCCCATGTAGTTTGCTCATCTAATCCATGCACAAATGCTCCGCCCTTGATCTTGAAACTCTTTTTGGCTTGCTCAAGGGCCGGATGAGGATTAGAGCTTGAGTGCCTGGCATGTTACTGCGGTTCCTTTTCCCCTTGTGTTCCTTTTCTTTATTAGGAGCACGTCGGAGACCCTGCCCAAGTAGTTGATTGCCGTACTCACTCACTCACTCACTTACACCACAATCACAACCATGACGACAAAGTCAACAGAGGCCGTCACCTCGGAGAAAAGGGAGGCGGCAAAGACGAGGCAGTCATGGCCGTTATGGAAGAAGCTCACTACCATCGGTGTGACCCTTGCAGTGATAATTGCTCTATCAGTTGGCCTAGGGGTTGGCCTCACTCAAAGAAAGGGCGCAAACAACAGCGACAATACATCTAATGTAAATAGCGACGACTCTATAGAACCCTATCTAAAGGCTCGCGGCAGCCTCTGGCAACCGAAGGTCGGTGCCACCTGGCAGATCATCCTTCTCAAGCCCCTCAAGCTCAACAAGGACGGCACCGCCAAGAACCTCAAGCCCAATGTCGGCATCTATGATCTGGATCTCTACGACAACGATGCCGAGACGTTTGCGGCGCTGCACAAGGCTGGGAAGAAGGTTATCTGCTACTTCAGTGCTGGATCTTGGGAGAACTGGCGTGACGACAAGAACCAGTTTAAGAAGGCTGATCTGGGCAAGACGATGGACGGATGGCCCGATGAGAAGTGGATCAACATTAGGAGCCATAATGTTCGGAACATCATGAAGAAGCGTATCAAGTATGCTGCTGAGAAGGGTTGTAATGCTATCGATCCTGATAATGTCGATGGCTATGTAAGTCAAAACACACTTGCTCGATTGATGCACTAAATCTGATATGACCACAGCAAAACGATAATGGCCTTGGCTTGACTAAGAAGGATTCTATCGACTATATTAAGTTCCTTGCCGCCGAGGCCGCAAAGTACAACATGTCAACCGGGCTTAAGAACGCTGGCAACATCATCAAGTCTGTCCTGCCCTATGTTCAGTTCTCAGTCAACGAGCAGTGTGTTGAGTACTCCGAGTGCGAGACCTTTGCCGCTTTCATCAAGGCCAAGAAGCCTGTCTTCAACATCGAGTATCCCAAAGGTGCGCCAAAGGTCAAGGAGGCCGACCGCAAGATAATTTGTTCCAAGAAGGGAAAGGCGAAGGGCACCGACGGCTTCAGTACTGTCATCAAAAAGATGAATCTTGACGGCTGGGTCCAGTACTGCACTGGCAATATCTACAACACTCCTGTAGAGAATTAGTTTACCCAGACGTGTATTTCTTTTCCATAACAAGCAGAGACAACTCTCCGTTTCTTGTTTCACATTCGTTCAAGCTTTAGGAAAAGAAAAGAAAAGAAAAACAGTTGAAATATTATATCAGTAACTGTGCTGTGCATGATTTTATTCCCCCTAACTGGTTATTCATATCCCTAGGCTCAAAATCCGTCAAGCCTTCAATTTAGATACCATCACGTTTCTCTTTATCAGTATACAATGCCGAAAAAGTACCCATTCTTGTCTCTTCATCAACAAATCGTGAATATGCAAAATAAGGGGTATCAATAGTTAGATATCATCCATAACTCATGCAAATTTCTAATAAACGAAACAATAACCCGTCCCGCCCCGAGGCCGTATCTTATGCAGCTGCCATGTACTTGGGACCACCTTCTTGTTTGAAAAGCCAGTCGCTGTTAGCGTCGACCATAAAATTGGTGATGTTGAACTCGTTCGATGCCCCCAAGCCCGTACCGCTGTCGTTAGAAGCGTCCATATCAGTACCTGGTGGCGCTGGAGCGTTATTGACGCCAGATATGTTCTCACCACCAAAAGGAAGACGAGGTACGTTGAAGAAATCGAATACATCAAGATACTCGAGCTCATTAGGCGCTGGGGTCCTTGCTGGCGTGACACTTGGTAGCCTGCTGAGAGCTGAACCTCCTGGTTGCTTCGGCTGGCGCGAAATGAGAAAATCCAGATCGAACGCCGTACGTCGCATGTCGGACAAGATTTTGACCGAACTGGGAGTAATGCCGTCTCCTTGTCGTTCACTGTCGTGATGCTCATCAAGCACCCTCTGTAAAAGCTGAGAGTATCGGGCTGCAACAGGCCAATGTCGCCCCATTTCGCGCAGACTCTCGACGAAAAACGGAAGCTGAGGCGATAGTTTACGCTCAACCGTCGAGCCATGGACAAGGAGCAGACGTGCTGAAACCCAGAGAGTGAAAGCAAAGGGAGGTCCCAATTTTGCTAGCATTCCATTGTTCACAACAAACTCCCCAAGCGCGGCGACGTTCTCTACTGCACCATGGCACCGTTGTGAAGCGCTATAGGATGGCGTAAAGATAGGAGATCTCGTTGTAGGATAGGCGGCGGACGAATGAAGACGGATCACGGCAGTATGATATGTGGCGTGGAGCATTACCCAAGCACAATTTATGTTCTTGCTGCCAGGGTGGAATAGTTTGGCCATATTTCCAAACTCACCAGGAAGGCTAAACTTCCAAGACGTTAGCATGTTGTCTAGTTCCTTGTATCGCATCTGCCATTGTTCCACATCACTTAAAGCGCTGATATCGACTGGCTGCTTGAGAAACTTGTGTATCTTTGAGAGAATGCCGAGTATCTCGATGTAGTAAGCAAATGCACCTAGGTTCTCCGGCTGGTCAATGTCATGCCCTGGAGAACCGGAGTGTAGGTCGGTGGTGAACCATCGCGTATCAACTTTTTGATTCTTTATCCATAGATCATCGCGGCATGGCAATGTCCTGTCGATCTCTTTGTCGTCCAGAGCAAATTCGAAAGCAGTCGCAATCGTCGCGTATCTGTCTAGCAGATATATCATCCAGAACAATCGGCGTCTCGCTTCTTCCTCTATGAAGTCCTTGGGCTCCGACAGCGTCATGGCCCGAAGTGTATAAATCGATAGGTAATGAGGCGAAACAGTTGATGAGGTGACCTCGACAGCTAGACCAAGCTGCACAACAGATCGGGTAATAAGGGCCATGATGTTCCATCCCGGTGGGCCGTTACTACTTCCACAAAGATCGAGCGCCAGTATGACGAGGGCTTGCAAAGCCTTAACTGAAGAATTCTCCATGCCATATAGCAGGACCCTTTCTTTGGAGATCCTGTGGTAGTGTTCTCGTCGCTCCTCTGTTAGTCTTGCATCTGTCGAGAAGCGCATAGTTGTTGCCACAATTGCATGCAGTAGAACTCGATCTGTTTCATCGAGTGCAGATGGTCCGAAGAGGCTATCTAGAGTTGTTTTGCGATGGAGAATTGGGCACCAAGTGTTGATGTGTTTAAAGTAGAGGTCTACTAAAGCGTAGAGAAGATCGTATGGCGGCATATCACGGTCTGGGGTTGAGGTTCCTGGTGCCGAGGATAGCGGTGCTGTAGGCGAATGAATATTTGGCTGAACTGAAGTGTAATATTCCTGAGTGGCGTTGTTATGCTGTATGGGCGATAACTGAGATGGCGCTGCCACGCCTGAAAACGATGACCTGTTCTGACCGTGGTACCCATCATTTATTTTAGGTGTATGAGTGACGCTAAAATCAAGACTTTGGGTGCTTGGTGCGAAGTTCGAGCCATGAGCTTTCTGCCCAAATAAGGCTGGGTCAGTTTGAGGTGTGCGAACTGGCTCAGACGGCCGAAAGAGATTGGGATGGGTATCCCGTGGCGTGCCTTGTTCACTGGGAAGGCTTGGATTGCTTTGTCGAACGCTGGCGGCAAACCCTGGGTTTGTGTTAGATACCAGGGAGCCGTGAATAATCTCAGCATGAGAGCGCAATATTTCTTCTAGTTTGTCAAGGCGCTGTTCAAGCTCACGTCCATAGCCTGCCCTCAGGCCAGGCTTCTTGCGCTCTTTGTATTCACATACAGCGCCATTGCGGCTGCACCACCCGCATGATGGTTGGCCACGATCACACTTGACCTAAAAGTTGGACTAAGTTAGTATGTTAAAGGTAGGAAAACAAGAACCAGGATCGTGCATACTTTTCTTTGCTTACACAGCTCACATCTGGGTACAGCATTATTAGCTTCAGTGTCGGGGACATCTTGGATGGTTGAAGACAAAGCAGATTGAATTTGCAATGTGGTATAATATTCAAGATTTGCAGGGAGCGGGGAGGTCGAGGGATGCGGCGATGAAGTGGCCTCAGATGGCATGGTGTTGATAAGAGAGTACAGGAAATGCAGATAAGACTCCAACATGATTATCAAATTGGAGATCTGCCAAGAGGACAAAGCAAATCCTTAACTTGAGACATGGACTCGACCAGAGTCTGAAACGGTTGTTTGTATGGCTGGGAAACGTGTGTAGGTAACAAGCAAAGATGGGAGTTGGACTTACGAGACTGAGACAGGACGTTTCCTCTTCCCATTACGACAGAGAGTTTCGTGGTCACCGTGGTCTTCATCCTCGCTGTGGAACTGATTGGCTTCATCACTGTCTGCCTCTGTGGAAGGCGGGCGATTCTCTACCGAGCCGTCGCCCGACATTTTGCTGGCCCCGTTCTGCATGGCTAAATGTAAGATGGATGTTGGGCGTAAGGGTGGTTTTTCCCAGAGCCCTTGTAGCTGGTCTCGTGTGTCGGCACGATGCAAGAACGAGCTCCCCAACGGTCGTGTGAGCGACGTGAATAGAGCCAAAAGTAAAAAGAAAAACAGGGGCAGGCCAAGGCACAGCAAGAATGCGACAAAATGGTGAACAGCATATACGCGCGCGAAAGACCAGTCGTGTTTGACCTCGCGGTCCGGGATAATGGCAAGCGGGAGCAGGAGTATGATCTCCCGAGGATAAATAGGCTTATACAGTACTAAATAGTAGGTAGGTAGTTAGAGGAATGGACGGGATGGGTGACCTGCTGTCAGGGTACCTACCTAGGTAATGTAGAAATTTCGACCAATACCGTGAATTGCCGATACGTATGAACGCTCTCTCAGAAATCCTATTTATGAGCTGATCTCTCCCCCTTTGTCTGGCACCTGTCTTCTTACTATCCTCTTCGCTTTCTGCTGGCTTTGTGCCTCGGACGGATGGGAAGTGGCGCCGTGATGACCGGGCCAATTCGAGGTGGGCCGAGGTGGACTCGGGAGCTACCTTGGCAGGTATTAGTCTAGGTACCTGGACAGACTGCGAGAGCTTGGGCTCGTCGGTCGGTTGACCGGAGCTGCAAGAGTCGCTCGAACAAAGTCACCTTCTATGAGAGCTCTTATGGTTCAACCGAACTGCTGTGAAACGGCAGAGAAAAGTTGTCGATGCTGGCGAAAGGGAAGAAGCAGTTGATTTCACATGCTATGATTAAACTTCCCAGTCCGGTCCAGCTAAGATGGATGGGATGGATCTATAATGCGGAGAGAAAGAATGATGGGATCCTCGCACCCCACGCGTACAGTATTGTACTGTACTGTACTGTACCTGCTCAAACCTTTCTTCTTACCTTCCATTCGACCTTGACCTCCTCACCCTCCCTC